>JAJLTE010000007.1:0-230000 GCA_030568015.1 Ogataea dorogensis | reverse complement strand
ATTTGCAATTGAAATGGCAGCAAAAAGAGAATCAGATCCTACAAACCAAGAGGTTTTACAAGACTAGAAATATACGCAGGATGTAAAACAGCAGAGCGGCAATCTGTATGAGTAACAAAGTATCTTCAAGCTATAGAAATATACGAACCTGACGCAAGATTCGTGATCTGAACTGCTTTTTCATTGTTCCAAAGTATATCCTGTGACTACCCCAGTGATTCTGACAGTCTATAGATCAACAATCCAGTGATATATCAATTCTGGAATTCCTTATTCGAAGTTACTCAAGTTAAAAAGTAGTTAGTTGTTCAACGTAACATAGTCCTCAAATCATGATAAGTTAGATGCAGGCAGATTTGTTTGAAATTCTATCCATATGGCAACCATATATCATCAATGACTTGATCTTGAAATGTATCTAGCCCGTTAACTGAATCTGTTCAACTGTTACATGAGATTGTATTTATCCCGATTGCCAATATCAACAGTAAAGCATACATGGCCGAGTGGTCTAAGGCGGTAGACTCAAGTTCTATTCTCAGTGATGGGACGCAGGTTCGAACCCTGCTGTATGCATTATTTTTTTGGCTTTAAAATTATTGTATATTATCATTCTGGAATTGATACTCCAGTCCTAGTTCAGAAGTGGAATTCTACTTTGCTGAGCTTGAGTAATCCTCTTACACTTTCTAAACAATACTATATGGAGGTCTTACTACCAAGCAGAAAATCAACATCGAAAATCAAAGCTACCAGGATTTTGAGGTATTGGACCAGATTGTTACCAGGCTTCACTAGTTACAAACGGTCAAAATAAGTTGGGTTCTTTTAGGTCAATCTTATCCCAGCTGGTTGACTCTCATAGTCGTGGGTTTATATTTCTGGATCTGCCGATGTCACAAGATTCCAACCTCAACCATTCACCTTCCTGACAAGACTACGAACAGTGTTCAAGTACTCGACTTCAACAACAGTCGTTTCTACATGACAGAGAAACAGACAGATCCCAAGATACTAATCCCTTCACCACATACCGAAGTCTCATCACCACCTTCCTTACCCCAGATCCGACTTTTGCCAGCAAACTATCACCTCACCCTTTGCGATCTAAATGCTCCTCGTATTCAACTACTCAATGCAATTTTACCATCCTTTCGCGGTCACAGATTCAACCCTGGTCACTGTCTAGCTACAATCTGCAACAACAGTCATGACCCAAATCACCCCCTGCAACCTAGCTTGGAATACACGATTGAAGCGAACCAAATTTCGGATATATCCGCCCTCAAACGCTTTTTCGTTGAAACCTCCAACACCCCGCCATTCAAACCAGTTGATTTGATGTATGACGCAGTTTGCCTCTACACTAATTCCAGACCCATCACCTCGGTCGATAGTGTGCAAGCTTGTTTCACACGCATTGTTAATCACGGTCATTACCTCTGTATTTACCCAGAATCCTCATTTATCCTTAACTTCATGTGTTCCTACGGAAACAGTTGTTAGAATTAACAAAAAGGGCCATTGCTGTTCCACATCCACTGCCTTCCACGATCTTCAGGAATTCGCCGCTTAGCGTCTATTTTCGCAGAACAAAAATTTAAAGTGCCCGTTGTTGCAACGCATGAAATATAAAAAAAATGAAGTTAGGGATGAGAGATACGGGATTCGAACCCATGTCGCCTGCTTGGAAGGCAGGAATGATAACCACTACACTAATCTCCCAACTTCATGTCGTCGAAACGACTTGAAAAAGAAGGAAAGTTGAGAATGAGAGATACGGGATTCGAACCCATGTCGCCTGCTTGGAAGGCAGGAATGATGACCACTACACTAATCTCCCAACTTTCTTGTCTGTGTAAGGAGATCGGTCGACTTATCCAGAGGTAAGACTTCCTTCTCAATTATTAAAAAGTAGTTTTCCTGAACTACCCCATACATATAGTCTTTTAACACAGCGTTTAAACAACAATTACTGTACTCCATAAATCAATTTAAATATAAAAAAAAAACTGTAAAATTAAGCAGGCAAGAGACTTCTAAGCTTAGCAAGTTCGGCTTTAAGCGAGACATTTTCTTGCAAAAGAGCTTCGCATTTGTCTTCCAATTGAGTCATTCTCTCCATTTTCCGGGCACGAGATCTTCTTGCTGCCTCCGTGTTCCGAGCTCTTTTAAGAGAGACACTGTCACCTTGGTCGGTAACAATTGGCTCAAGAGGTGCAGATCTCTTCTTTCTCGTGTAAGGAGTACATCCTAGACGGTCTTTTTTGGAAGAGGCCGAAGGTTCACTCACGGTGGAACTTGCTCTGGTCGAGTAGTCTCCGCTGTCTAGGGGAGATAGAACTGAAAGAGCTGGTGATAACTCCTCCTGAGAAATGGAGGCAATGTCCGGTTCTTGCTTGAATAAAGACTCCCAAGTCGAGGAATCTTCACGAGATTCAAACATCGAACTTTCCTGATCAACGGGATCTGCAAAGACAGAGTCAATAACTGAAGAATGAACTTCAATAGGGGAGATGGTCAAAGCTGCCTCGGCAGAATCCCAATCTTCTGGAAGCTCGAAGTTCTCCGGAGCAGTAATTCCATTTCCTAGAAGCTCCAGGTCCATCTGGACCTCTTTGGTCGTTCCGGAGTGTGCAAATGCACTAAACACTGATTCTCCTAACAACATGATGGTAATAATAAGATATTCTAATGATATGTTCTTCTTTAAAAAAAGGGGGTCAACAACGACACGTCATGGTGGACGATTTGATTTCTCTGATTCACTTTAACATTTTGGGGGGGTTGAGATAAACTCGGATGAAACTAGGTTTCTAAACTAACTTTCTTGTAAGTTTCTTTAATTGTCGGGGATATGAACAATTTAGAAATTATAACCTTAACGGGTATAAATTTAGGCACACATTTTGAATATTCACTGATGATTCAAACTAACACAAAAACGGGGGGCAATAACGGCAGTAATATGGGAAGCAAGTACTTGTGTTTTCTAAAGTGTGTCTATTAGAGAAAGTTATGAAGAAAAAATTTTACGGGGGAAGCAGTCATTTATATATTCGCGACTCAAGTTTAGGTTGCAAAATAACCGCGATCAGCGGTACATTTTACAACGAACTCAAAATATGAAAAAAATCGGATAGAGAGCACTGGTTGGCCAGATATGATACTCTGTACTACGGATGTTATCATGCTCTACATTGGCCTGTCTTGGATCTCCAATCGTCTATGATCTTGCTCTTTAAAGTGACTGTCTTTTTCTTGTATTTCCCCTTTAGGAAAGTAGGTGTGAGTCATAAGAAAAAAAGTTCTCGTTTCTAGCCATAACTGTGCCACAGTAGTAGGGCAGTGAAACGTGGCAAATGTGATAAGAAAAATAAAACAAGGTAGGTGTTAATTACATGCATACATTATGGTAAGTACCTCAATTCCTTAGCTAACCAAACAGTCATTTCAAAGACTAGATGACCCATTTGCTGATCATCAGCAGTCCAAATTCAGCCTTTTTGATGATCCAATAGACTCATCCGTGGATGACAATCCATTTGCAGATCATCATGCTTCAGCAAATGGAATGGAGTTACAAGACATGTTCTATCGAAATTGTCGAGTTCTGAAGGATGGTATAAAGGAAATCTCCAATCTTATTTACCAGTTCCAGAACGAGCAGCCTGGTGCAAATCTCGATAATTCTGGATTAGCCAGGTTTGGATCTAAGAGTGAGCAGATTGCCACCAAGTTTAGTCAGATTTTTGAGAGCTTGAATCAGATCAAGAATGAAGTGGATGTTAACGATATGGCAAAAGGTTCAGCTCTGAGGGCCTTGATTGACCATTTCAAGATGGTTTTATCAACTTTCAAACACGCTCAGAACCAATATGGAGCCAGTTTATCTGCAGAGATTTTAAAGATCTTAACAACAAATCTGGAAATTGATGATTCACGGGCAGAACATATGGCGAAAAGTCTGGACTCGGACTTTGTGCAACACTTAAGATCGACTTATTCTGCAAATTTCAATCCTATTTTTGATAAACTGCTGAAATATGTGACAGAGTCACGGAAAATTCAGGCCATGGTGTCAAAGTTGGATTCACTTTATGCTGCTACAACTTATCCACGTGATTCCATTCACGGATCCCTGGCGCCCCCTTCGGGCTACAGTTCCTACTTAGATCGGAGCTCCGTGAAGTCTTCCACATTTACCAGTCCATATATTGATGAGGAGGACTGGCAAATGCCGAGACGCAAAGATAAGGCACGGCTCTTGAGACGCAACGCACTGATGATTGGCGGGGCAGCTGTGATCTTTGCCATTTTGGTTGCAGTGATCTACCACGTTTCTAAGTCAAAAAGCTCGTCATCAGTGGAGGCAAAGACGGTGGGCTATATCAAAGATGTCAACGAGAAATTACAATCTTTGCTTAATAGTTGATGGATTTCTAAGTTTATATATGGGTTTTGAAGGCTGTGCACCTTGGAGCAAAAAAATTTCAATTATTTTACTACTATTATATTTTCTACAAATGGGTAAAGTACAGCTCAAGAAGCAGAAGATTAGCTCAGGCGAACCCAAACCCAGCAAAACAGAGCAAGTCATCTCTGAGGGTGATGGGAAGAACGAAATCAAGACCGGAAACGAGAGCAATCAAAGCATAGAATCAGACGATTCAGTGTCGGGTTCAGACAGCGACAGCGGGAATGAAGGATCAGCAGACGACGCTTCCGATGATGCTTCTGATGCAGCCTCTGACGATGACTCTGAAACTTCTGAGACCTCTGAAGGTTCCTCAGATGACGATTCTGACGCCGACGACGATATCCCTTCGCTTCCTGGAAAGAAAAAGAATAAGGACGACGGATCAGCATCTTTCTCGAAAGCCATGACCGCTCTGTTGGACTCGAAACTTAAAGCACACTCTCGTAGTGAGCCTATTTTAGCAAGATCGAAAACACAGTTGAAAAAGTTGGAAAGTGACAAATTGGAGTTGAAGGCCAAGAGACAGCTCTTGGCAGACAAAAAGGCTAAACTCGCATCGGGTAGAGTGAAAAGCTTGCTCCCTACTGATGATTCGCAAGCCAGACAAGTTTTCGAGAAGGAAAAGCGGTACAGAAAAGTTGCCCAGAGAGGAGTGATCAAGTTGTTCAATGCCATTCTCTCTACGCAGACAGAGGTCAACAAGGAAGTGGAGTCCATAAAGGGAATGGGTCAGACGAAAAAGCAGGAACTCATGAACGAAATGTCTAAGGAAAAATTCTTGGATCTGGTCCAAGAAGCCGGAGAAGATTAATATATGCAGTCGATAAATAGTTACGTCTAGTTCAGTTTCTCGTAAACCTTTGGGATCACAGAGGAAACTGCTCCTCTAGAAGCGTTCCATTCAGCTTGAATGGTCTTCCATGGAATCTTACTAAAGAGTTTCTTAGGACTGTCTAGAATGCCGTCTTTCTGCAACGCTAGTCCGATTTCCATGACCTTTGCTTCAATTTCCTCCTCAGAGGCAACAGGTAGAGATTGCATGTACTTTTCAATGTACGGGATCTCTCTCAGCTCATTCAGTCCCATCTGCTGGAATCTGTCTGGGGCTCCATCCTTCATATACTCTTGGGCAGTAGCTTTGCGCTCGTTGGCCATTTTGGCTAGCAGATCATACAACTGGAACTCGTCTGTGTCCTTCTCTGCGTTGTTGACCTCCAAGTTCTTCACTTCTGTCAGAATGCTTCTAATGACATTTCTTTCCAGAACATCTGCTTTTTTCCGCATGTTGATTTTCAAATCCTGTCTCAAAACATCGATTGCTTCATCGTAAGCTGCAGTGCTCTTGAATCTAAGAAATCTGTTCAGTTGTAAGGCGTTGCCAATGGCAATTTTCCGGAATGGAAGCATTTTCTAAAGTGGAGAAATAATCAGGAAAAAATAGCCATGTTTGATTTGTACCGACCAAAAAAATTGTGAGCCGAATTTATTTAGACAACTAAGCTCTTTTCAGCAATATCGCAATTTCGGAAAGCTACTGGTGAGTGGTTTGATGAATAGCGGGGCTACAAGTCGAGTATATGATAGTGATGAAGTCGCATCCCATGTTTGCAAAGACGATCTTTGGATGATCATCGACGGTAAGGTGTATGATGTCACCAGGTTGGTTGGCCAGCATCCCGGCGGCGCGGAGGTTCTTTTTGATTGTGCGGGAGTCGATGCGACAGCGCCTTTCTACGATGTTTCGCATTCAGACCACGCTTTCGAGATGCTGGGCCCATGTTTCAGGGGATATGTTAAGCCTGCCGAGAAGTACGAACTAGAATCGGGAACGAGGAAGAAAAGAGCTGTACAGAAGTTCAAAAAGCGTCATTCAACTATGATTAGCGATCAAAAACAGGATTCTCGTTCTTCGAAGGGTTCGTCAACGATGTATATTTTTGGAGTGATGTCTTTGGTGGGATTAGGGATGTTCATCTACTTGCAACGGAAGAAATGGTCAGATTGGATTTAAAAAGCTGCGGGGCAGTTTACAGTAATAAATTCTTGGGAACTAATGGCCAGTAGCGGGTAGTCCAACCGCAATCTTAAAGGAATCGTAGATCATCCATTGGAATCCTGTCAAAGTACCGATCATGACAATTCTGGCAGGAAGTCCATTCCACAAACCCCTGAAACCAATTCTCTTGTAGATCTTGCTCACAGCAGAGCTCGTTGACTCTCCTTTCTGGGACTCGTTATTGATCAACGACACCAAAACGTCTGCAGGGTGCGAAACCGTGGCACAGAAAATACCTGCAATATATCCACCGACGAAAGAAACTCCTGTTTGCTGTTGTTTTGTATACTCGTCTTTTGGCTTAGGAAGTGTAGAATAGATCAACTCAATGATCTTCTCAAACGAGGTAAACTTAACACAGGTGTATGGGATTTGTCTGAACCACAATGGAACCAATCCTGAGTACATGTTGGAAAAGAGTCCAGTGACAACTTTAGGAGGTATAGTGGTCTGGTACTTAACTTTCATGGATTCAAATGGACACAATGCAAGGTCAGCCAGGAATTCTGCCGATGCAGAGGCTAGCATGTACACATAAACATTGGAAACTCCAAACAAGTCACTGTACTTCTTCTTGAACACTTCGTAAAAACCGTACTTTCCTGCACCTTGAAGTCCATAACCAATAAAAGTAGGCCCAATACCAGTAAAGATCTTACGCAGACCCTCAGTTCTGATAATGGTGCGGATACCATCAAAATTTCCACGGTAAAGGCCAGGCTTGACTTGCAATCTGCATTTCACCAGGTCAAGAGGAAGAACACCTGAATGGGTAGGGGCGCAAGCCAGGAAACCACCCGTGGCGCAAGCAATGTAGTATTTGGTGGAAAATAACTCGATTTTGTCTGAACTCATATCGGTATCTGTATAAAGAATAAACGCTTATATATCATCAGTTTCACTTCCTGTACTTCCGCAAGCTTCCCGAATCCGCCGCAGCGCCGCGAGCGTAGATAAAAAAATTTGTCAAATTGCTGCGTCCAAAAACTCAATGATGTCCTTACGGAACAGCTCCGAGTCTTGTTCCTGATGCAGATTGAGGTTGTGTCTGAGTCCTGGATACGATATAAATTTTTTGTTGATGCAGCCAGCTTCTTTTGTGAGAAAATCCACGAATAGCCGGCTGCCCCGGTCCCAATTGACCAGGTCATATGTTCCGTGGCACACGAGAAGCGGCATTTTTTTTGGCATTCTTGAGTAATTGGCGGGCTCTAGTAGGGAGTATCCCCTGTATACCATGTCTCGCAGCTGCAGCAAAGTTCCACATGGTTTTTCCGTGCGTGGTCTTCTGACGAAATCCTGCCACCTCGTATCGTTTGACACGAGATCTTTATTCAATTTCGGGTAGTATTTTATGCGATGAGTAAACGGGAACAATGCCACTAGCAACTTGATCACGTAATAGATGTACCATGGAGGTTGTGTATGAGGATGCAACAAAATTAGAGGAGCAACGGCTACCACTGCTTTCAAATGTTGTTGAATATCACAATTGATTACGGAGTCCAGTGCAACTCCTCCACCCATCGAGAATCCATAGAGCACAATGTTCTCAGGCTTTCCCTGTTTGCGCAAATCTTCTAAATTGAACTGTATAAAGTCACTCACATCCTGCTTCGTTTGTTTGTCAGAAGTGGCTCCAATGCTATTTGGATTGAGGTGTAGATCCTGTCCTTGACCCCGTTGGCAATAATAGAATAACTCGTATCCATGCTTATTGAAGATTTCAGAGGCCCAAATGTAGTTCTGATGGGTCTCGTTGAACCCATGCACTATCAGGATTCTGGCCTTAAACTTGGTTTCAGATGCCACCAGCCAGGAATAGGTCTCGAATTTGTATGCGGTTGGATCGTCGTCAAAAGATATAATACGGCATATGCGAGTATCTTCCACAGGCTTCTCCGGAGGATACAAATCGGAAATAGGTTCGGGCTCAGCTATTACTTCGGTATACATCACGAATCTTGTATCTGAAAAAAAAAATTACTATTTTCGAAATCATATGCAAATATTACTGATGCATCCATTATTTGGTGGACGGAGTGGATTCTTTCTCTAGGAACTCGGTCCATAGAGACACAAACGATTGTCCTGACCGTTGTGGTGGAGTCTCTGGAAGAGGCGTTGTCGGCACGTTGAGCACGCTATTGGAGCCTGTCTTGGAGTGAGAAGACATGAGTCCAGCGTGCCTTTTTTTCTCGTCATCCCAATTCAAAAAGTTGGAGATTAGTTGTAGGACCTCGAACTTCTTGGCGTCGGCACGAGGAAGCTGTAAGAAAGAGATCAGCAGGTTGGAAACCAGCTCTCGATCAACAGTCTCTGTAGTAGATTCCTTTTTCACCAGTTTCATCGCCTTGACCAAATGCTCATTCAACACTATTGTTTCGTGTCGGAGCTTACCAATGGTTAGTTGCTTCTGTTTAATTTCACTCTCTAGGTCTGCCATTCGGCTCAGTTTTTGCTCACTCTCGGCAAGCTTGCTCTTCATCTGCTGCAATTGCACATCTGTCTCAGCAGACCTCGTTATACTGACCTCCACTTGGTGCTGGAGATTGTGTTTCTCACCTTCAAAAATCTTGCTCTGCTCTGCCATTTTTGCTTCTAACTCGCTAATCTTGTCTTGCAAGGCTTTGCGCTCCATCTGTATTTCTTCATTCTCCGCGTTCAGACGTTCATTTTTCGCCTTGAGCTCGTTCATCTCATGAATTAGATTCTGCTTCGAGATCTTCTCCTCATTGACAATAATCAAATACTCCTCGATCTCCGACTTGAGCTCCTTGATCTCCAAAGCATACTTTTTATTTGACGTTTGCAGCTGCTTGAGCTCAATGGTATACTCGTCCGCTTTCAGATCTGTGGTTTTCTTCAACATTGTAAAGTCTTTGCTCAATTTATCGCATTCCCCGTTCAAGTTGGCTGCCTCTGTCTTCAAAGCATCAACGCTCATGTTCAATTCGTTGATTGTATTTTGTTTTTCAGAAACCTCCTTCTCCAACTTCTCGACCAACTCTTTATGAGTGCTAAGCTCGGTTTCTGATTCCTTCATCTTCTGAAATAGTGTCTTCATCGATGAAACTCGATTCACCAAAACCTGGTAATTGGACTGATATTTGTCACATTCTTGGGTCTTGAGCTCCAACTCGGCCTTCAAAGCATCAACCTCTGCGTTCCCATTGGGCTCTCCCGACTTCAACTCCACAATCTGTTGCTCTTTCAACTCCAATTTTCGCGTTAACTCCTCGATCAAAGCAGTCTGATCAGCTTTTTCTTCTATACTTGTATCGTCTATATCTAATGTTTCACTAGTAGTTGGTTCTGCTCCATTCGTCTCTCCATTCGTCACTATATCTTCATTCGTCACAGCCTCATTGACCGGCTCCTTTGCACTCTGTTTCTTGTTATTCTTCTTCTTTGCCATTGCTAAAGTTGCGACTATATACAATTCAAACTTGGTTCCCTTAAAAAGTGCGTTGGCAAAAAAAAAAATAACTTGTTCGAGAATCGAAGGCCCTTACTTTGAACTATGTCAAAAACCACCTATTCAATATTAGCCGCCGGCTTCTTGATCAGAACGCTGGTACCCACATTGTTTCCGGACATTACCACCATTCTGGATAAGAGTGTGCTTTTTTCAACGCCAATCGCCTCCTATAGATCTCTCCAAGAAGGAGTATTTCTACTTATTAATGACATCAATCCATATAATGGCGAAATCGTGCACTTTCCTCCATTGGTTTTGATATTGTTCTCTAAATTGACCCAAGCAAATATCATCTTTGCTGCAATCGATACTCTCATCGGTTATATTCTTGTCAAAATCAATGATAACTCACCATACTCGGAGAAATTCAGTTCCTGGATCATTGCAGCATTCTATGCCTTCAATCCTCTGGGAATCCTCTCAACACTGGCAAAATCAACTGTATTATTGAACAACTTGACACTTATCACGACACTCAATTCCATGTTACTGAAACGCTACAAATCATCACTTATACTACTAGCCGTCTCATCATATCTCACATATTACAATTGGTACTTTGTGGTGCCCGTCGTCTACAGCATTTATCAAGATACAGGCTCTAAAATGGTGGTGGTACGTTCGATCATTCTTTACTGTGCATCCTTGTCTGTTCTACTATGGTCAAGTTATGTTCTGACAGACAACTCGATGGACTTCCTATACCTTAATTATGGCTCCGTTTTGTTATTCAAGAAGATCATGCCCAACATCGGACTATGGTGGTACTTTTTCACAGAGATCTTTGAGTTCTTCAACTACTTTTATCTGTCGGTGTTCAATATCTACTCTTTTATCTTTGTGCTACCATTGACGCTACGATTCCCAAAAGATTTGTTTTTTGCCTCGTGGATCCTTATTGGATTCACCAATTTCGCCAAAGCTTATCCAACGGTGGCCGATCTCAACATGTTCTACTCGATGGCGATTCTGTTCAAGCCATATTACAAGAAGCTCAAGTTCGCTCCATTTTTGAGCTACCTAGGTGTGAATTTGATATTGACACTTCTGCCAATCTTCTATTATGTCTGGATGAGTCTCAACTCTGGAAACGCCAACTTCTTCTATGCCATTGGACTGGTGTTGAACGTTGTCCAGAGCATAATTATTTCTGACTTTCTATGGTCGCGAATCCAAATCGAGTATTACGAATCAAACAAATTAGATCTGGATGACACGGTCAAATTGACACAGATTTAACGAAAACAAGTTACGGTCTAGGCCCTTTGTACTATGCAAAACGTGCATTGCGCCATTCGGCGATCGGAGAGTTCTGTTGCATGGGTTACGAAGTCAGGCATGCTGGAGACACGATAGCCATTTTGGGCGATTTTTATTAAGGCTGGTTCGTGTTTGTGCATGAGAACAATATAGCGGCACACTAATACGAACAATCACTTACTGCATTGGGAAGGCTTTTGTGTTCCGCCTTTCCTAAAAAGTACATGTTGTGTCCGAAACAGGAAGGTGCTGGGTTTTTTATTTACATTCCCCAGGCCGAAAAAGTTTTCCAAAACAAACGCCAGCCATCCAGAAAGATATAAAAGACCCTAGTTCCGCAGCAGTTATATCTTCAAATAGAACCAACTTCTTTCGCTCATTCAATAATGCAATTCTCCGTCGCCACCTTGCTCTTTGCTGCTACCTCTTACGCTGCTGTGTCCTCCGTCGTCCTCACCAAGACTGACTTGAGCACCTCTTCTTCTACCATCTACTCTTGTGACGAGTCCGTGACTAACTGCCCATACAGAAACAGCACTGTCTCCACCTACGAGGGTGCTGCTGCTGGTTTCGGCTCTTACTACGCCGCTGGTGCCGCCGCTGTCGCCGCTGGTGCTTTGATGTTGTAAGCGTTTTAACTACGAGTTAATTTGCTAGTTGTTTGGTGATACCTCCTATATATTGGGTTTAATTTACCGTTAGAGATATTCGATTTTAAACTGCAGAAGTATTCCGTTTGGAAAGTAATCCATTACGTGAATAGTTCACGTATCTTGCTCGACTTTCAGATTCGGTTGCTTTTTTGAAGGCAGTTTCCACTACCTCATGCAACGCTTTGTTTTGATTTAATGTTTTTTGGAACCGTTTCTTGGCATTCTCCAGCTCCTCAAGCTTGTCTGCATCATCCTGAAGCTTGAGGTCGGAAATCTGCATTTGGAGATCACTTATCTGCTGCTGTTTTTGTTCCATTTCCATCTGCGAGTCCTGCATCGATTTCGTTGCTCTTTCCAGCTCCGTAGTCATGTATGCGCGCTCGTTCGTTCCCGATTCCACTTTTGCAGCCATCTTTTCCACTTTTTCTTCGAGCTCTAAAATCTTCTGGTCTCGTTCCAACCATAGTTTAGTCGTCTCGTTCTTGGGCGTCTCACACGATACCACAGTCTGTATCTTGCTCTGTAGCGTTTTGATTTTCTCCTTGGTCTGGTCTATCAAACTGGTTAGCTCGGTAATCTTCTTGCTGCTCTGTTTGCTAGACCGTTCTTCTTCTCGGAGCTCTGAAGAAATCTTCTCATATGTGGATTCTATATCCCGCACGTTGGCAGAATGAGCGCCGTAGTAATCGTCAAACGACTTCAATTCATTGTTCAGTAGAATCATCTCTTCCAGCTTCCTGTTAAAATGATACATTAATGTATGTGTCAGGATTTCGTCCATGGCAATCTCTTTGGAGATTCCCGTGAGTCTTTCATGGTCATAGTTCAGTGGGTTCATCAAATACTTCTTTTCGAGTCGTTTCGAGTCATAGTAGTCCACTTTCTTATGGTTTCTATTTTTGAACCTTGGTTGAATAATATGGCCTGTCATTTTGGTCTTGCCGTTGAAATTGAAGCTCAAATCAAGATCTGTCTCCTTTGTCTCTTCCTCTTTGAGAAACTCGTTGTTGTCAAAGTTGAATTTCACCTCGGTCAAGAGTGATCTCTCCACATCGTTTGAAGTGTACATGGGGATGGACGGCATGTCCAGCAGCGGCCATCTGTGGAATTCTGGGTCCTCTAGCCAATTTGTAAGAAATTCCAGGTTCTTCTGATATATTGGTCGCAATTCAGATGGAAGTTGGCCTGCTCGTTCTCTAAGAACAACTAAAGCTGCTGTCACCGGCTTTAAATAATCATTGTAGTTTCTTGTCTCCACAAGGTCGCGATAATAAAGAGCAATATGTTCGATCGAGTTGATAGGCACAAGACGAATGATTCTTGTAGACTTGTTTCTCAATTTCAGTACTTTGTCGTGATTCAAAGTGCAACTAATATCAAAAGAGATAATAATCTTCATCCTTGTAATAGGCTCGGCAGTCAAGTCTTTGAAATCTGAAGGAAACAAATGAACATTCAAGTTGATATTCTTCTTATTAGCACCAGCTGTTTCCTTTAATTTGGTACCCGAATAACGCTTGAAGTTACACTTGTGCCCAATACATAATGCATCGATCAGATCCAACGTCTTTCCTGGTCGAGCTATGATAGCAATATCGAATGCAGGCTTATCTTTGACATTATAGATTCCATCCAGAAGATTCAATAGATCGCTCAAAGTCTTGAATTTGCCGCTGGTGTCTGCAAGTCTTTTTGGAATATCTCTAGCTGTCAGACTTTTGGGGAAATAATGGTCGATCAACAAATATGGATGAGAAGCAACCAATTGAGTATTCAACAGAAGTGTCTCAAGAGAGTCTAAAATGACACGATCATTCTCCTGTTTATCATCAACACGTTCAAAAAACTTGAGAATGTCACTATAATGCAACGACACAATCTGATCGGTCAGCTCTCTTTGGAAATCGCTTAGCAAAGTCGGCACCTTATAATCGTTCGAGAGCTGGTATTTCTCGTTCACTTGGAAGTGCTCGTCGGCAATTGCCGGCTCAGGCTTAGCATCTAAGATTTTCAGTAAGTCCATGAAACGTACAAGAGAAAAGCTCGCCAAAATAATTTCCAATTATTTCTCTTTATGGACAAAACACTTACACAAGGTATGTTATAATATTAAGCGCTGACATTTAGACGAGATAAAGCTGTATGATCGCCAAATTCGGCTTTGGGGAATGGAGGCCCAAACCAGAATGCGCGGATCCAAGATTCTGGTTATCAATTTGACAAGTGTAGGAGGCGAGATAATTAAGAATCTGATGTTGGGAGGCATTGGGGCCATTACTCTCATTGATATGTCCACCGTGTTGGACCAGGATCTGAATGTCAACTTCTTCTTTGATGAGTCACAAGTGGGGACGTACAAGGTGGACGCGGCAGAGTCTAGAATCCGTGATTTGAACCCAAGGGTCCAATTTTCAATCTCCAAAGACAACTGGGAAACACAACCAGATGAATTTTTTGCCGAGTTCAATTTGATTGTTGCTACGGGACTGGACAAAGAGCAACTCACAAGACTCAATACCACCACCAGATCATTATCCATCCCTCTCTATGCCACTGGGGCTCACGGACTCTATGGCTACATCTTTGTGGATCTCATTGAACACGAATCGTCAGTGAAATACGAAAAATACCCAGTGGCAAAGAAAGTCGGACCCCTTGGCATTAATTCTCAGATTATCCAGATCTCAGAAGTTGTGGAAAACGACGTCGAGCTGCAAAACTGTATTGTCCAAACCAAATTCTCTCCATTCAAAGACATTTACTTCAACACCACCGACAAATTTAAACCCATGTTCCCAACCCCCCGCAAACTCAAAAAGATCTCGCGTGTTCTCCCAATCATGTTGGCACTTCTAGAATTTGAGTCCCGGATCAACAAATCAATCGAATCCGTCACCATCTCTCCTGACCTGCTCTATGAAAAAGTCAAGGCTGTGCTGGAAAATCTCCAGCTGCCACTAGAATTACTGGATGAGCAAGTGGTAGCCGAGTTGGCAAAACAGGTGTTCTGCGAATTCCAGCCCGTCAGTGCCATCATTGGGGGTGCCGTGTCTCAAGATGTCATTAACATGTTGGCTAGAAGGGAGCTTCCACTCAATAACTTTGTCATCTTGGATGGCTTCAAGAATGAAATGCCAATCTTCACTCTATAATTCGGCACTATACAAATTTACACAGCGATCCCAACCACCAGAGACAATCCAATTACCATCAGCAGCCACATCGCAGCACATTAGTTTCTCCGATGCTTTGAACTTCTTCTCAACTACCCAACTATCGCATGAAATCACGTCTAAATGACCGTCGTATGAACTTGTTACCATAAACCGGTCGTTAGCACATACGCGTACATCAGAGATCATCTTTGTATGTGCAGCAATGTTGTGTTTAGGTTTGCGATAATGTCTGATATCCCAGACCTTGAGATTGGCGTCTCCACCACCTGTCACGATCTCGTATCCGTTTTTACGCCAGTCCATCGCATAGATGCCTTTGACGTGGTCCTCCATCACTAGAACCGATTTCCCTGTTCTCAGGTCCCACACGCGACCAATGGCATCTAGCCCGCCACTGGCAAGCAGGGACCCATCCGGCTGGTGAGCCACAGCAAACACTTCTTTTGCATGGCCCTCCTGATAATACAATTCTGTGCCTTTTTCAATATCCCAGAATCTCCAGGTCATGTCGAACGACGCAGACGCCAGGAACCGGCCTGACGGATGGAACTGCACCCGGGCAACACGCTGCTCGTGTCCTTTCAATGTTATACGTGCCGCCTCGTCATTGATGTTGTGTATTTGTATCAATCCTTCGTCTCCACTAGTGGCTAGTATCTCAGAATTCAAAGGATGCCAATCCACCCCTCCCACCTTGTCTTCGTGACCCGATAGGACTTTATGTTTCTGTAGTTGTTTGTCCATTAGATAGGTTTTCCCATCCCATGAACCACAGGCAATATATTTCTGGTCAGGTGAAATTCTCATCACTGAAGTGCATCTATCAGATACCACTTGCGACCCATGCAATTGTATGATATCCAGTGATTTGTTGTACTGTCTGCGCTCAAGTAGAACGTCCACTGGACTATGTTTTTGATAGTATTCTGTTTGGGCCTCGATTCTCGTCTTTGCTTGACTAAGCGAGTAATTCGCAATATAAAGACGAGCATCATAAACTTGGTCACCTCCAGGAGTATAAAACTCTTCATTCTCCTCATCCTCAGATCCAGAGACTGAATCTAGCCCAATTAACTCGGCAAACCTGGTTCTAAAGCTCTCATCTTTAGCCACCAATTCGACGAGTCTTTCGCGTCGATCGGCTTTGTCTTCGCCAAAATATGTTTGTGGCTCATCAAGACTCCTCAAAACACGTCGCACTTCCTCATCTATCGTGGGCACCTGGCGGATTATGTCATTCACCTCCATCCGGAATAACTGAAAATTTACCATTTGATTTTAATCTGTCTGGTGTAAGGATGGAATGCTCACGAGGCAGTTCCCGATTGACCCCGGGACAAGAAACTGTGTGTGGCAGCATGTGACTGTTCAACGGTATATGAGTGTGCAACAAGCGCCCATTTATTGGGCCAGGTGGTAAAAAGGAAATGGTCGAGCGGAAACGTCATCTGCCACGCCTTTTCCCCGGATTTTCCGTATTTGGCAGCAAGTGAAAAAAGTCCATGATCCCGATGTCCGAACCCATGCCAGGGGATATGGAGACGGATGTAGCAAACACTATATAAATAGTAGTGTCTTTCTCTGGTAGTCTAAGCAAAATGGTTTATACAAAGATCAACATTGACCAAGAAGATTTGGACTTTCAGAAAGAAGTGGAAGCAATCAACAAGTGGTGGGCAGAGCCTCGCTGGAAGAACACCAAGAGAGTTTATACTGCTGAGGAGATTGCCAAGAGACGTTCTGGTATCAAAAATCCGAATGCCTCGGATACCATGGCAAAGAAAGCTTTCGAGCTCTTTGAAGAGCACCATAAAAACAAGACTGTGTCTTTCACATTTGGAGCTCTGGATCCGATCCATGTGACCCAGATGGCCAAGTATTTGGATACTGTGTATGTTTCAGGATGGCAATGTTCTGCCACTGCCTCGACATCGAACGAGCCTTCTCCAGACCTGGCAGATTATCCTATGGACACTGTTCCTAATAAGGTGCAACACTTATTTTATGCGCAACTTTTCCACGACAGAAAGCAGAGACACGAGAGGTTTTCGGTTTCAAAGCAGGAACGGGCAAAGATGCCATATACTGACTTTATGAGACCTATCATTGCCGATGCCGACACTGGACATGGTGGAACAACTGCCATCATCAAGTTAACTAAGATGTTCATTGAGAATGGAGCTGCAGGAATCCATATTGAAGACCAGGCAGCTGGAACCAAAAAGTGTGGTCATATGGCTGGAAAAGTTCTGGTTCCAATTCAGGAACATATTAACAGACTGATTGCCATTAGGACTTCTGCTGACATCTTTGGCTCGGACTTGCTTTGTGTTGCTAGAACAGACTCCGAAGCTGCCACTTTGATCACCTCGACCATTGACTCTAGAGACCATTATTTCATTATTGGCTCAACGAACCCTGACATTGAACCATTGGTGGATGTCATGAACAAAGCGGAACAGGAAGGTGCATATGGAGCACAATTGGAGGAGATCGAGAAGCAATGGACGGAAAAAGCAGGAATGAAGTTGTTCCATGAGGCAGTCATTGATACCATCAATAGTTCAGAGCTCAAAAACAAGAAGGAAGCTATTGAAAAGTTCACCAACACTGTGACACCATTGAGTTGCCACTCTCATAAGGAAGCCAAAGAGCTTGCAAAATCGATTCTTGGAAAAGATATCTATTTTGACTGGGATGCTCCTCGTGTGAGAGAAGGATACTATCGGTATCAAGGAGGCACACAATGTGCTGTGAATCGTGCTCGTGCTTATGCTCCATATGCTGATTTGTTGTGGATGGAATCCAAGCTCCCAATTTATGAGCAGGCTGTGGAGTTTGCAGAAGGCGTCCTTTCAAAGTTCCCTAATAAGTGGCTTGCATATAACCTTTCACCCTCATTCAATTGGAATGCCGCCATGTCTCCATCGGAGCAGGAAACTTACATCAAGCGTCTGGCAGACCTTGGTTATATTTGGCAATTCATCACTCTTGCAGGTCTTCATACCACTGCACTTGCAATTGACAACTTTGCACGCGACTATTCCAAGATTGGCATGAAGGCTTATGGCCAGAATGTTCAAGCCAAGGAGATTGAAGACGGCGTTGAGGTGGTGAAGCATCAAAAATGGTCTGGAGCTTCATACATCGACAGCATTGTGAAGCTAGTGACAGGAGGAGTGAGTAGTACTGCTGCAATGGGTGCTGGAGTCACTGAATCGCAGTTCCAAAATGGCAAGCATTGATATATATGAATTTACTAATAAGGAGAACAAAGCAGATATTTAAAAAGTAGGAAAATAAAATGGGCAAGAGTAAGAATAATTGATGAATATTAGTTGTTATAAGTAGTTCATTTAAATTGATGATCTATATAAGAAATGTCTACCAAAAGATGGTTTCTTAGTTATTGGTAGCTTGATCTTCACTTCATCGAAGTTTGGTGATGTTCGTGTGAAATCCAGCTGTGATATTTAACTCCCCCTTTCCAGCTATTTTGTCACAACTTTTTTTTTGTCGCACAGTGTTGTGATTTATCACAAATGGCTTTGAAGGATGTTTCGAACATTTTGAATATTTCAGCCAAGCGAAGAATTGACCAGAAGTCTGAAGGTCGTAAGATGATGAAGAAGTCGAGGTCGATCCAAAACATCCAAAGAGATCGAGAACTTGAGCTCCAACGGATCCTAGAATACAAAGACAAGAACCAGCAGGAACTGGATGATCTCAATAGTGAGCTATGGAAGATCCGTACAGACCTTCCTGAGGTTGAATTGGAGCTTGAAAAGCTCAACAACCAATTGAGAGAGCTCGAGAGAGATTACAAGAACAAGGAGAATGATCTGGTTGAAGCAGATAAGCGACTTGATTCGGAACTCGAGAACCTCAAACACGAGTTCGAGCTCTACAGACATACTACGGAGCTTGAGTTCAATGAGAAGATCGAAGCCTTGAGCCAAAAATGCAATTCTAAGATCGAAAACGAGCTCAAGCAGAAACAGGACAAGTATAATGTTACAAGACGGAATTTGGAGACTGAACGAGCAAGTCTTGAGACTGAACTTGAAAAAGAGCAGCTCCAGTTTCAAGAGGATTCTCAAAGACTATTGGAACGCAAACAGGTGCGATTGGATGCTTTGGATAGAGAATTGAATAGAGAACTGGGAATATTGAATACGGATAAGAATTCGATTCAACAGGCCATTTCAACAGCTAATCATAAGAATTCTGCTGCAGAGCAACAGATAATTGAAAAGCAGAAACAAGCAGATGAACTTTTGAAGCAAATCAATACTTCCAAACATCAAGCTGATCTGTTTGAAGAGAAAACATCCACTATACGTCAAGAAATTCAACAACTCACAATGGAGCTGAAATCCAAAGCAGAGTATCTCAAATGCAAGCAAAGTGAATCAGTGAGGTATACAGAACTGACTGCATCTTTGAAACAGCAAATATTTGATGAGGAAGTGGCCCGTCGTAAAGCACACAATCTTCTACAAGATCTGAAAGGAAACATTCGTGTTTTTTGTCGAATCAAGCCTGAAGTCCCAGCAAACTGTTTCCAATATCAACAAGTCGGCTCACTGGAATCTACAGACGGTAAAGAAGAAATTGTATTAATAGAACCATTGGTCCAGTCACATCATTTCAACAAGCCAGCGAAAAGTTACAGATTTGGGTTCGATAAAGTGTTTGACATGAGTTCAACCAATTCCGAGATATTCGAAGAAATAAGCCAACTTGTCCAGAGCGCATTGGATGGGTATAACGTCTGCATATTTGCATATGGTCAAACAGGCTCGGGGAAAACGTTCACTATGTCTAGTTCTGTGGACGGCATTATTCCGCAGTCAGTGGATCTCATCTTCCAGAAATGCGAATCATCAAAGATGTATGGCTGGGAGTTTCAAGTACAGGGCCAGTTCCTGGAAATATACAACGAGAACATCAACGATCTGATGACCGACTCGTATCTGCGCAATTTGGATACTGTCAAGCACGAGATCAAGCATGACGAGGCTACTCAGACCACATATATCACCGATTTGACTACTGTGGTGCTTGAAAACCAACAGCAGGTGGCAGAAATCCTCAAAAATGCCAACAGAAACCGAGCTACCGCCTCAACTAATGCAAACAATCGGTCTTCGCGGTCTCATTCGGTATTCATCATTCATTTGAATGGGTTCAACACTAAAACACAGGAATCTGTCAGTGGACGTCTGAATCTGATTGATCTGGCTGGGTCTGAGAGAATATCACAATCCCAGGTGACAGGAGATAGACTCAAGGAAACCCAATCTATCAATAAATCTCTTAGCTCTTTGGGAGATGTTATTACATCTCTGTGCAACAAGAACCAACATATCCCATACCGAAACTCCAGATTGACGTATTTATTACAATACTCCTTAGGCGGAAACTCGAAAACTCTCATGTTTGTCAACGTGTCTACCAAACTTCAGCATTTTAACGAGACATTAAATTCGCTGAGATTTGCAACCAAGGTCAACAATACACAGCTCCAAAGGAGATAACTTATTCCAGTCTTGGAATATCCAAGGAGTACCCTTCGTCTAACGGAAGTTGCGATTCAAAATCTGTTAGTTGTTTGGTATTCTTCAATTCAGACCAAAGGGCAGGATAATTTTGCTCTGCAAAATACTCCAGCTGATCCCTCACGTCTTTGTCTCCACACCAATTGTAAACATCTCGCAAAACACGCTGATCTATCAAATGTCCTCCTTCGTTTTGGAAATTGTCTTCCAGAATTGCTAAAGCTTCTTCATACTTTTCGAACGAGCAATGCGCAATCAGATACTCACCAAAAAGACGTGGGTCAGCAAGAACATCATAGCTTGAGAGACTGAGATAGAAATTTCTGACATGGCCCAAAGTGAAGCCTCGGAGTGTGCGAAGCATCCAATAACAGCTCTCGGCATTGAGACCATGCGCTTTGGGTAGCGAGTATGCAACATGGAATGAATCACGAACTTTGAATGCATCACCAATCGCACAGAACCCTTCCATGATAGAGTTAAGTAATGGAACATTCATATTAACAGCAAGATCCATCTTCACTCCCAAATGCACTTTCTTGATTCCTTCTTCAAATTGACATCTGGCAAACGACCGAAATAGATAAATGTACACTTTTTCGTTAGGTGGAGCTAGTTTCGACTGTTTGCTGAGCAACTTCATGTTGGCAAAAATCTTGAGACTTCTAGCAGGCTCACCATGGGAGATGAAGTACTCCATCAGATGATAATATTGACCATATGGAATGATGAAGTTTTTGTGCAGAAACTCGTACACGTTCCAGTTTCGATTGGTGCTACCTTCTGCAGTGGTGCAATACTCATAGAAATGATCAAAGACCTGCTTGTATTTGTCCACTGACTGTCGCTCTTCGTCAGAATACTTCAGCACCTCTTCATGGAACAATTCCATTGCGTCTCCAGCATAATCTTCTTCCAAGAACATCTTCGTCATGGCTCCCAATGCAGATTTATTGAGACGATATCCGAGAAGTTTAATACGCTTGTACAATACCACTTTGGAAAGGGTATCGTCCTTGCCTTTCTCGCAAACCATTTGAAGCAAACGGAACAGCAATGGAATGTATTTTGCATTTTCATCGGCTTCCCATGCAATTGGAACATCTAGAGACTCTTCAAACAAGACAAGAGCATCATTATGGGCTTCTGTCTCGAGCAGATGATCTATCAAGATTGCATAGGACTCTGCTGTCTTCTCGACACCATATTCCCTCATGAAGTAGTAAGAAATCATTTGCACAAAGAGTTCATCCTTATTGGAGAAACAACATGCTTCTAATGCAGAATTGTACATGTCAATCGGTTCAGGACAACGACCAGCTTCTAACTTGGAAGTCTTTTGGATAGTCTCAAAAACATCCTCTGCATCAAAAGCATCAAATACCTTCACTTGAAGATAAACACGCCACCTTGACTGCTCCGAATCACCATCAAGTCCCCAGACATTATGTGCTAGATCTCTGGCCTCTTCAATATACCCATATTTCAATAAGGAAGAGCCAATAGCGGCCAAGTTATCACTGTCCAGATGTTGGTATTTCTCTGACTTGGAATTGTCTGTCCGTATTGTTTCTATTATCAATTTGCAACATTCATCAAGACGATTATTACGAGCATATTGCAAGATCTCGTCCAAAGGGTATTGAAGTTGATCAATCACTTCTATGACTTCCATAAGTCTGGATTCCACTCGATTGTCTTCGATATCCTCACCAATTTCGATATCTGCCGCTCTAAAAAAGGTCTCTAGCAAGTCATGATAAAGATCCGAATCCTTAGGCATGACTTGTTTGAAAAGATGGGTTATTGTTTCCGTGTCTGGCTCGACTTTTTGAAATGCATCTAGAACAATTCTTGCAACATTGTCTTGAACATCTTGTCCCTCCTCCTCTATAAATGCATCTATCACCTTCAACAAGCTTTCATGCTTATGACTGAGCAATATGTAATTGACAAAGATTTCGAATAGATCCAATCGGATACTCTTGTTCTCTTTATATTCTGAAGATTCTCGCAGAGCACTGTAAAATCGGGGAAAAAAGTCCAGATAAAACACGTTATTCTGGTCCAGAGCCGGAAATGATGAGCGTAGAATTGTAAGCATTTCCGAAACACTGAATACTTTGAGTGGATTGTCGTCTAGATCAATGGCATGAATGACTTTGTTGATGAAAGGTAGCTCGTTACCAAAGACGTCAGATTCCGTCATACAAGCCAAAAGCTGTCTCAATCTGTCTTTAAGCTTTTGAGATTTGGCTCTAGGTGCCAAATTCTCTGCAAAATAGATGGTCTGAAGCTCAGATTGAAGATTCGATCTATGCTCCTTCAAATTGGCATGTTGAGTAGAAACAGAGGACGAATTTCGTATATTCAATAAGCCAACCCATGGAACATTCCAGAAGACCACACGATATACTCTCAATCTGTGAAAATGCACACCATTGGAAGCCAGTCCTCTAAAAATGCGAACCATTATTCAATAAGAGAAAAGGTGGGGCAGCTCTAAATGTTTCTAAAAGATTGGACACAGCCTTGTTTTTATTACTAAATACAGAGATGATTATTTTTTGATCTCGTTGCCATACTGGTCGTACGACTTGATGTTCTTCTGTAGGGAACGGATGGCCCAGTTGTAGCCCACAAACTCGACGTCTGGGGCACTTGCGCCCTGTGTTTTGGTGTACTCACTCCAGAATTGCTGCGATTTCAACCGTTCGTCCTCGGGCTGGAACCCGTTCTGCAGTCGCAATTCAGCCACCTGGGCCCGTAGATAGTCACAAACACGGCTACGCAGTGCTTGAGCTTCCTTGCCGAACTTGAGCTCGAATGTCAGATCATTTGGATTGGATTTATCGTGGTATTTGTTGCACAGAGCACGCCACTCGGCACGGAAGGCCTCTATAACTTTATCTTCCAGGGCGCGGCCTATGTTGACTGTGATGGTGGAACCAATATTCTGTGGCAGGACAGAGTCGACCACGTCTTCGGTACGTGCTTCCGGGCCGACTTTCTCGAATCCGTCCGAGAAGATGGGCACCACGACGGGAGGCACTGTAGGCTCAAGAATTAACCGTGCCGTGCCCCACCGGAAGAAGCGCATCGAATTATTATGCGGCGGCTTGAGTTGGCAAACGTAACCTTCGGGAAACACATGGACCCATGAAGTTTTATACCGTAGGACAGGGGGTGTGTATTTCGGCGAGTAGAAAGACTTGATGTTGGTAACCATGGTTTCAGTAATGGTTTCCGGCTTCTTGGTACCTTGGAAAATGTGTTCTGTATCTAAAGTGTCGTCTGGAGAAAGAACCCTAACGAGGGCATCAAGGCCTCCTTGGAATGGACCGCGACCAAATCTCTCGCATGCAAGAATCTTTCCCAGCGAGAAGAAGGCCGTGGTGGCCTTGGTGTTGAAACACAAATTGGCCGCCGCCAAACCCCATCTGATATCGTCTATAGAGGAGAAGTATTTCCATGGCAAACACCCCCAAATCAGAGGATCATCATAAACAGACATATGGTTCATAAGCGTAAGAAACCCCCTGTTCTCCTTGCGGGCTCGGGCAAGCCCCTGGTCGAGATTTTCCAGACCCTTGATGTTCACATCATAGAAAAGGGTCAGAATCAGTTTCGAACCACCAACAACAGCCAAACAAGTCGCATGGGAAAGGAAGTTCCACAGCCGCGACTGGCCGGGCCGGTCACGGTCGATGAAATCATCTCCGCGCTTCAAAACGTCGTAGAAAGACATGGCCAACAGGAACTCGAAGAAGATGAATTAAAATAAATTTATTTTCGGGTCACGTGCCGCACACGCTCGATTCGATACTCAACTACATTACTTTCTTTTTTCGCTCACCTGTTCGATCTTGACGTCCTGCAGTCCTTTCTCTTTGAGAAGGGCCTCTAGATACGCCTCGACTTGGTCGCCCACGTCTCCCTGAATAATGATTTCGTCCTTCTTCTCAACGTTTTTCGTCACTGAGGCTCCTGTAGCAAACTTGGATGCAAAAGTCTTGGCCATCTTCTTCATATCAACACCGAAAACCTCGAGTCCCGCAACGGCAATGACGTGTTTATGTTTAGTCCGCTGAATACGTTTGATCAGCACTTTCGAGCTCTTAAGCGATTGTAATTCGCGCTCCAACTTGCGTTCTTCCTTCAACTGCATCTTTGCCAGCGATTCGGAGATCTTGGCCTCTCTTTCAGAAGAAAGAGATGAATTCTGTGCGGTTTCTGCATACAAGCTGTTGTACAATTCAGGGTCGTCTGTTTCGAGCTGGGCCTTGCATTTTTTGAACAATTTGCCAAACTCACAGTATTCCACAGGAAAAGTGCACACAGAGCAATATTTCACCTCCACAGGACTCAAAACTTCAGTCATTTGTAAGGGGAATTAATCGAGTATATTTTTTCACTTTGGAAAGTCACGGCTGTGCAAGTGATGAAATTCAACTTGCTGTAAGTAAATTTTTGTTGTTTACAACATGGCGGGATATTCCACACAGACAGTGCCACAATTGAAGGAGATCCTCAAGCAGCGTGGGCTGCCCACCAACGGGGTTAAGGCAGACTTAATTGCGCGGTTGGAGGAATCTGACAAGGTCGAGGCCCAGCTGGATGCCGGAGACGAAAATGAAGACAAGAGCGAGGCCGTCGAGACCAAGACGACAGAAGTCGAATCTAAAACAGACGGGAAGGATGTGAAGGCGGAGACAGCTGCTGAGCCAACAGAGTCCAAAAAGTCCCAAGAAGCCGTCACAAATGCCGAGTCTGCAGACGCGACGAAGGAAGAGGAGAAGAAGACAATGAGTCCCGAGGAGTTGAAAGAAGCGGCCGTGGACCTGTTGAACAAGAAGATCGCACGGGCCAAGAAGTTCGGTAGCGAGGACGAGGTGCCAGGCCTAGAAGCCAGCCTGAAACGGATCCAAAAATTCGGTATCTCGCTAGACTCGGGACTCGCCAGAGACTTGGGGCTCAAGCCAGCAAAGCACGATAGACCATCAAACAAGAAGAAATGGAGAAAATAGCTGTATACCTTTTGTACATTAAACTAGAGAGAGCCCTTCGGTGCCAGGTGTAGTGTTGTACGCTTTGTGCAGAAGATCTATTGTTTCTTATTGTGAACGGCCAAATAAAAGTAATTTGAGATATCAGCAGAGGCCTTTGAACAGGGGGGAAAAGTACAGTTAGCGATTGTCAGGCTTTTTGATCCCAGTTAGTGTGTCTTAATAAAAGTATATTAGACCATCTATCTATGTCTCACAGGCCGGATCCTACAGCAGGAACTGTTAGCGGGCCGATCTTATATTATCCCAATGTTCCAGACACACCATTTGTGGTTAATGTATTCAATCTTCCCAGCAAGGTGTCCAAGAGTGCTGTGGAAGTGCTGCTTCAGTCTCTGGTGGCCGATCTCAGTGCCATAACGATGATTCAAGTATATGAATCGCCCAACAACGGGATTTGCTGGGCATCTTTAACAGTGCAAGGCTACGCAATGGCCATTGATCTGGTGAACAAATTGGATGGATTCAAGTACAAAAACATGGTGTTGCAATGTCATTTGCTCAACACTTACCAGTCGCAAAGCCCTGCATATTACACGGAAGAGCCTGGTTTACAACCTTATTATGCGCCAATGGGCGCGGTGGCCCCGACCCCAATCCCCTATTATCAGCCATACTATTCGTATGGGATGCCCATGCCGCGGCCCAGATCCTACTCCTATTCGTATGCTGCCCCGCAGACTGCGCACGCCGCACCGCCACATAGTCCACCGCCACCTTCGTACCGCATGCACCGCCCGGTTGCAGCCCGTCAGCAGCGTCGTGTCGAGTTGGGCAACAATTACTCCTCGATTCTTAATCCGGACTTTGATGAGGACGAGTCCGACTCGTCTGTTGATGACAACGAGAAGCCCACTGCCCAGTTGGTCCAGTTCAGTGCGTCCAAGTACGTCAGTCCGACACGGCTGTTTGTTGGCAACATCCCGTTCCAGTCCAGCTATCTTTCTGTTTTGGGATTCCTTAACTCCAAGGGTGTCCGTGTGGTGCATTTGTATCTCAAGACGCAGCCTAATGGCATTTCCAAGGGCTTTGCCATTGCTTTGACTGCCAGCTTGGAAGATTCAGTTCAGATGATAGAGCAATTCAACGGGGCCAGTTTCGAAGGCCGGGAATTGATTGTACGTTTTGATAAGTTGCCAAAACTGATTCTCAAGAGCCACGACATCAAGAAGCGCAAGAATCTCGAGAAAAAACAGAATATTGACAAGGAAAACGAGAACGAGGAAGAGGAGCAGCAGGTGGCACAGGAAATGGTTCTTGCTATCAACAACTCCAAGACGTCGTGACAGGCTGTATCTTTGCTAAAGTAACGGCTGGAACTTGTAGGGAAGACGGTAGGGCAATGGGAGTGGCGGCGTGAGCCTTGGCGGGACAGGCTGTGGCCGCGGTTGTGGCTGCGACAGTGTCGTATCAAAATTCAGGTTCAAGTAATCTTGCATGTTATGATAGATGAGTTCCAGCTCAATTAGTTTATTGGTTTCGTTCTTGGTAGCGTCGAACAGTTTTTCGAGCTCTGCGTCCGTCTCGAGGAGTTGTTTGGTATGGGCGTTGCGAATTTTGAGGATTCGCGCGTTGTTGACGATCCCGAAAGCTGTTTTGGAGTTGGAGATCAGTTCCAGAACTGTTGGCGGTGAGCATGATTGTGACGGGTAAACGAATCGTAGATCTTTAGAGTTGAACTTTATGATGACTGTGATGAGAGAATTCGACTCTGTCGACTTCGATAAGATTGAAGATTTGCGTTGTGGATTGAACGGATAGTCTGTTTCCAAGATTGTTCGAAAGATATCGCAAACAGGGTACAAAATCTCGTTGAATCCAAAATCTTTGATACAGCCTCCGATAAGTTTCTTGAACAATTGTGCAGCCACATATTCGCCAAGTTGCGACACCTCGAGCGACTCTTTGTCCAACGACTTGACTATAGAACATAAGACGAAATCTGAGTTGAGTTTTTGTTTGATGTAGACGGCCGAATCCAAAGATAGATGATTAAAGAAGCGTTCTAGAACAAACATGACTGCCACAGAAATACATCCGGATCCAAGATTTTCCAGAGAGTCAAACGAGCCCGTGAGTGTCTTAGTGAGCTCATGACACGTACGGGACTTCTTGATGCTTGCTAGGAGCGTGGAAGCTGCGCTGCGAAACTCACGGTCGGAGTCCAGACTGCGCAACGAAGCTCCAAACGGCCGTTCTAACACAGGCGCTACCAGTACAGAAACAGCCGTTCTAGACTCTGTATCGTGTTCATCGGAGCTAACAGAGCTCATGGCTCCATTATATGCGTCCTCGTTGATCATATCCGAGTATAACGGACTGGCTGTGTCTTCTGTACTGGATTTGTCGTCAGGGTCTTTGCGGCGATTTGCCCGTCGTTTTTGCGACCGTTTCTTGTTGCGTCGGACGCTCTGAATAGCCAGACGAACCAGTTTGTCAAATTCGGGTAACGTGTCCTTGGGAAACCCAAATTCTTGCTGCAGTGTCTGGGCACAAACCGAGATCTCTGCGTCCTGTTCGCTAGCCTTTTTCGAACTCAAAGAGAGCGATTCGACCAGCAAAAGTCGCCGCGATGAGAACTTACGCCACAAGATCTCGTCGTGAAAACCAAGCTTGTTTCGAATCGCACTCGTGATTCCTGTTCGAGTATCCTGAGCCATGCAGACCAAATTATTTTAATACGATTATTTATTCGTCGCGTCGACCTCTATCTAATCGTCGCGTCGTCGCTAATTTTCTTGTCCTGTTTCATGAAGCTCCTCCTTTGGGCATTCCTCCCGTCCGCATTCTGTCTGCTCAATTCTGAGGGCATGTTGGATTGTGGACCTTTGTGTGATGATGGCTACTACTTAGAATGTCATGATCGCGCCAAAAGTGGCTATATGTCGTGCAGTTCGTCCAATGAGGTGTGCAAATGTTATTACGTCGGCGCTTTGGTCTCGGAATGTTCACGGTTCTGTCGAGCATACAACAAGAACACATACGAGTTACTATCATCAATGTGTTCAGTTAACGTGTTTGATGTGTCTAGTAACGGCGTTTTAGAAACTACTTGGTTGTTGAGCGTGGAGAAAAGTAATGAAACCAAAAGAGGCGTCTTATTGGGTAGAAAATGGCCCTCAGAAGTGGATTGGGAACGAGATGTATTAGAACTCAAGATGAATGGCAATATTAGACACAGGAAAAGGGTGATTTCTTTGAATAACACCTATAAAAATGATACAATGATGGTCAATGACAATCAGGCTTATAGCGTTCGATTGCCCTTGATACTTCTGGTGTCGACAATATTGATGATTCTACTGATCCAATAGACTACACATTATCCGAAACAGTCTCCTCGTGCTCAGTCTTGCCCTTGAACGACTCGGTTTCGTCCAACAGATTCACCGCCTTATCTCCATCAAAAACGCGCGCGATCTCTTCTAAAGAATAGCCCTTGGTCTCTGGATACATGAAGTATGTGTTGACAGCCAAACAACCAAGAATGCAGCAGAAAACAATGTAATATTTCCAGCCAATACGGTCCATGGCAATAGAGTTGCAGAAGGCCGCAATAAGCAGAGCGGAATACACTCCAAACAGTTCCACTGTAATTCCCTTGGATCTCAGATGGTATGGGAAGATTTCTGTTGGATATGCCAGCAACAATGGAGTATATGCAACGTCATAATGGAAATAATAGATGAAAATGAAACCCAGCACGGCTCTTCCATACGAATCGGATCCCGTTTGAGCAAACTTGGCCGAACAAGCAGTCCAGATAATATACGAGATCAACATTCCAATTCCCGAGAATAGAAACAACGATCTTCTTCCAAATCGATCAACCAGCAAGGCACCGGTAACGGCAGCCACCAAATTGAAGATCTGCAATAATCCATTGATCAACGATTGCATTGATGAAGAGGTGATTCCAATAGTATCCAAAACCAGTGTCAAATAGTATGAAACCACTGCAATTCCGTTCCATTGAGCACCAACACCGACACTGAGTGCAATGTATGTTCTCTTACGGTTTCCTGGTGTTTTAACAAGATCCATCCATTTGGACTTTGCAGCTTCTTTTTCCAGATCTAAAGCCAAGACAATTTCAGACATCTCCACATCAATCAAGGGAAGTGTATCATCTCCTCCGGCATGATATTTCACCAGAGTAGAACGTGCTTCACTGACACGTCCTTTGGAAACAAGCCATCTTGGTGATTCTGGAACGAACCAGATAAAACACAATTGGATACATGGGAATGCTCCTTGCAAGATGGTTGGAATTCTCCAAGCATAAGTGTCTCCTCTTCCTTCACAACCATAGCAAGACCAGGAAGCTAAGATGGCACCCAAATACCAAAGACACCAAAATAGAGAGGTCATTTTTCCACGGGTAGATGGGTATGCGAGCTCAGCAACTAATAGAGAGACAGGCTGAACTGCAAACATACCTGCTGCACCCACCAAGAACCGGGCAACAATCATTTGGGCCATAGTATGGGTTGTTGCCTGAATGATAGTGGAGACGATAATGCCGAACAAACCAAGAATCAAGACAGGTTTTCTACCGATCTTATCTGTAAGCCATCCGATAGTTGGCAATGCGATAATACAACCGCAGTTTTGGGCAGCGTTGATAAAACCAAGCATTGTTCCTTGGGGATTTCCGAAATAATCTCTCCATTCTTGCAGCGATTGCAAACCATTCATAAGCGAGCCATCGTACCCTGCAGTCGCCGAGGATAATAGGGGCACGAGTAACAAACAATTGAGAAGCAGAAGATGTTTGACCCGGTACCATGGTTTTCCCAGGTCGGGTAACACCTCAGCAATAGCAGGGCCGACAATTTCCTCGACGGGAGTTCCTTTTATGATACTTTGGAAGGTAGTGGCTAAAGTCATGATGTACTCGAAAGAAGAGCGGATGCGTCAGAATATATAGTGCTGGCGTGCACGCTGCAAAGCTGGGGAAAAATCCGGGGTTTCTACGTCATAGGGCCAGAGTCGACCTAATTATCTACCCCACAGAAAAATAAGATTCCGGGGAAAATTGTTTTGACGCATCTATATGCATCTACGGACAACAGAATCCTCCATCCACAATAAAGTCAGATCCAGTGGTGTAAGTGGAGGCATCGGAGGCCAAGTAAAGGTACACAGCCTTGAGCTCACGAGGGTCAGCATCACGGTGCATTGGGATCATTTCAAACCATGCTTCTTTCATTTCGAAAGGACAGTCTCCGGAAATGGCAGTGTCGATGTATCCCGGGGACACGGAGTTGACTCTTGCGAAATCAGCCCATTCCACAGCTAGGGACTTGGACAGGTGCATAACTCCGGCTTTGGCAGCGTTGTAACAAGCCTGTTGTTGTGGCTTGTTAACGATATGTGCCGACATGGAAGCAGTGAAAATCAGGTTTCCGAAGCCTTGAGCTTTGAACACCTGTCCTGCAGCACGAGCACAGTAGTAAGCTCCGTTGAAGTCGGTGTTGACAACGTCGTGCCAGGCCTCCAAAGTTTGGTCTAGACCTCCTGCCTTGGCTGGGATACCGGCGTTAGCAATCATGCAGTGCAACTGTCCATCGAAGTCAGCAATGGAGGTAGCCACACCTTTTTCAACTTGTTCCCAGCTGCGCACATCAACTTGGTAGGCCTTAGCACGAACTCCGTACTTGGTTTCCAATTCGGTAGCCAGTTTTTGTGCAGAGGGGTTCTGGTGATACCACAGAGCGAGGTTTGCCCCCGCTTCAGCAAGACCTCTTGCAACTTCGTGTGCAATACCTCCGGATGCACCAGTGATGATGACGAGCCGGTTTTTCATCGAGAACATCTCGAAGACGGAGTCGGACAGCTCAGGGTTTGGCTTTCTGATGGATTTGGTAGTCATAGTCATGATTGATGACCAGACATACTTGATGGTCACTCTTTATAGTGTTTGAGAAGCTGACAGTGCTCCGAGATCGAGAATGACCGCAATGAAAGTGCGCCGGTATACAGATTCCCCATATGCAAGGTGCACAGATTCCGAAGTTGGGGTGCAGGCAGTGCAAATCTTGGCTGTGAATATAATCAGCTACGGAGCCGGTCAGCATTATGGACGGAGACACCAAGTATTCGTGTAACGAGTGTCGCCGCAGACGACAGCGATGCTCGCGCGAGTTACCAATGTGCTCGTCGTGTTTTAAGCTCGGGAGACATTGTCTTTATACCAGTCATGAAAGGTCTCCACTGACACGACGTCATTTGACAGAGGTTGAAGAACAATTGCGCGTTTCCAAAGAACTGGTGCAACTATTGGTGCCCGGTCTGGATATTTCTGAGCTGGCTCATAAACGACGAAATGGTGAGAATTTGGATCAATTAGTTGAGATCAAACAATTGGTAACTCGTGGGAAGCAAGTGAAATTGGAGCCCGAAAACCATCAGATCCCGCAATTATTACCATTGACAGTGATCAATGGCCATCGTCGTAAGGATGAATTGACTCCATCTCCCTCAGCCTCATCATATGATTGGGATGAACGTCGACGTGGCGATCTCCAAGATGGAATGGCAATGACTGCTAGAAACGGATATCTTGGCAGTGCATCCATAGCATCTGTGATCTCGTTGGCATTTGGCAGCTTTTTCCCATTTGAACAGTCTGAAACCACAGCTACCATCTCTCAAGATCAATTGACCACCAGTCCGCTTATTGCTCCTGCGAAAATCGAACATTATGTTTCACAATACTTCGAGACATATCATTTTTCGTATCCAATCATCTACAAACCACTTTTTCTTGCTCAATTCAACGAGATCGTGCCTCCACCACCTATCGGATGGAAAAGTCTTGTGTATACTGTTGCAGCTATTGGCTGTTTCATGTCTGCAACCGATCCACAACAGAATGACGATCTGGTGCTTCTAGAACATGCCAAGGCCAATTTGCGCTTCGATATGCTCGAGACAGGAAACCTTACTTTGGTTCAAACTCTCACCTTACTTTCTAACTATCTCCAGAAACGTGATAGACCAAATTCCGGCTACAATTATCTTGGTCTAGCAGTTCGCATGGCTTTAGGTCTCGGCTTACATAAGCACATTGAAAACAGCACTGAGAGTTTATTGAACCAGGAGATTGGACGAAGGGTTTGGTGGTGTTTGTATATTTTTGATTGTGGTCAAACCATTACTTATGGTCGGCCGTTGGGGATTCCTTGTGCTGGTATTGATGCGAAATTGCCGTTGAACATTCGAGATTCTGCTTTGACTGCACAAAGCACCGAGCTACCTTTGGAGATAACTGAGCCTACGATATACACGAGCGTGCGACTTCAGAGTCTCTTCCATATGTTTACCAACAGTATTTATGAGCGAATCATTACAGATCCGTTTCCGAGTGCCCAGGAATTGTTGGATTGGGACGAGAAGTACATTGGACGGTGGCAGGACCGAGTTCCTGAGTATTTTGGACCTGAGGCCACGATTGGGCCACCATTTCAACTTGCTAAGAGCGTGTTAATGTGGCGATGTCGAAATCTTCGCATTGTTATGTATCGGACGTTTCTATTGAAACGAGTCCTGATGCATAACGAAGAACAGGACGAATGGGAGTTAAGAGCTGGCGAAATCTGTCTGGAAGAATGTCAAGCCACAATTGAAAGTATGGATGTGTTCTGGGGTCAAAAGAAGAAGCATAATCGAATGGAAGCATGGTATACATTATATTTCTTGGTTCCTGCAGTTTTGATGTTTGTTATTTGTGTTCGGAATGAAGGTACCAATCCTCGGGCTAGTGATTGGAGATGGCAGGTAGAGGTGGCACAAAAGATCTTGAAGCTATTGATGGAGGTTTGTCCTAGTGCTCAAAGAGTGATGGATTTAATTGCTGGTTTGGGAGAATTTGGCGGTGAAAGTACAGAGTCTCCGCTTGCACAATTGATTCAATTACATTCTGCTCTTTGGCCTGTTAGTTTCGACATTGAACAACAATTTCGTGAGATGTAAAGAGGTTATGTTATTATTGGTTATAATGTCATGAAACTTTTCCTAGTTATTCTCTATGTCAAGGTGTAAGCTCCACCCGCAATGAGCTCGGCTCCCGTCATGTAGGTAGATGCGTCACTGGCCAGGAACACGTAAACTCCCTTCAATTCGTATGTAGCACACAATCTTTGGGCAGGAATCATGGCGAACCAAGTATCCCGCCATTCTTTAGGGTGAACGTCCAACATCTCTGTGTCGATATAACCAGGCGAAACACAGTTGACTCTAGCAAAGTCGATCCATTCAACAGCCAGACATTTGGCCAATCTAACAAGACCTGCCTTGCTGGCATTGTAAGGAGCCTGTTTCTGTGGGTAATTGACGATGGAGGATGAAATGGAGGCAGTGAAAACAATCCGACCTTGATCCAAAGTGCCTGCAGCTTTTTGTTTCTTGAACACTTTGGCAGCAGCTTGAGCAGTGAAGAAGGCTCCATCTAAGTTCACACTCATCTGTTCTCTGTAATCCTCCTCCGAGAAATCCTCAGCAGGTCTATGAATACCGATACCTGCGTTTGGAACAACAATGTCGAGACGGCCAAAGTCTGCAACCACTTGTTCTGCAGTGGATTCGATCTTGGCCTTGTTGGTGACATTACATTGATAAGCTTTGAATTGAACACCAATGGACTTGAAATGAGCAGCAAGCTCCTGGATCAACTCGTCGGTCGAGGTGTTATAGGTGATTGCAATATCTGCACCAGCTTCGGCCAGACCCGTGGCAGCAGCAAGACCAATACCCCTGGCACCGCCAGTAATAAGGGCCGTCTTGCCCTTGAGAGAGAAAAGAGTGTTCACGTGTGCGTCTTGAGGCTTGTAGAGCATTTTGATGGAGAACAAGGAGGAGAAGGCGACTTTTATAGCCGACGTATGCGGACCACAGTACACCTAAAGACGAAAACGGAAAACAATGTGGGGCAGAAAAATCCGGGGAACAAGGGTGACAGATTCCGCAGCGCGAAAGGTATAAAAAGCGAGAGAGTCTGCACTTGAAGCCAATGGTCGACGCTATTAACCCATCCTTCGTTCTGAAGGGAGTCAAACATGTTGCTTTTGAAAACAGACCTACTAAGCCATTAACCAGTCCTACTGATGTTCGTGTCCATATTGCACAGACTGGAATTTGTGGTAGTGACGTTCATTATTGGCAACGTGGACGTATTGGAAAGTTCATTTTGCATGAAGGTGAGGAGATGATTCTTGGTCATGAATCTGCCGGAACCATTGTGGAAGTTGGGGAGAAAGTTCAAGGTTTGAAGGTGGGGGATAGAGTCGCAGTTGAACCTGGTGTTCCATGTCGGTTCTGTTCTCTTTGTAGAGATGGAAAATACAACCATTGTGAACAGATGGTCTTTGCTGCAACCCCACCTGATGATGGAACTTTGGCAAAGTATTATACCGTTGCTTATGACTATGTTTACAAGATTCCAGATTCTATGGATATGGAACAGGCAGCAATGGTTGAGCCAGTGAGTGTGGCTGTGCAGATCTGTAAGCGTGCCAAATTGCAAGCTGTGGATTCTGTCGTGGTGTTTGGCTGTGGTCCGATCGGTTTGCTTTGTCAGGCTGTTGCAAAAGCTTATGGTTGCAAGAAGGTGATTGGCTGTGACATTAGTGATGGTCGGTTGGAATTTGCCAGCACTTTTGGAGCCGACGCAGTCTACAAGATGCCATTCAAGAACGAAGGCGAGTCTGAAGAAGAATTTGCAATCAGAGTGTCCAAAGACATCAAGAGCAAGTTTTCTCTGGGACTGGGGGCAGATGTTGTGCTGGAGGCAACGGGGGCAGAGCCATGTATTCAAACAGGAGTGTTTGTGACTAGACCAGAGGCCCGGTTTGTTCAAGCTGGAATGGGTAAAGAGTTCATCTCGTTCCCAGTCACTGAGGCTCTTGTCAAACAACTCGAATGGACCGGAAGTATCAGATACTCCACCGGAGTGTACCCTACTGCCGTCGAATTGGTGGCAGCAGGTAAGGTGGACGTCAAGAGACTCATCACCCACCGTTTCAAGTTCGAAGACGCAGAAAAGGCATTCGAGTTGGTCAAACAGGCCCGTACAGATGTCATCAAGGTGGTCATCGAGGGTGTGCTTACATAAGCAGAGAAGAAGTAGAGAAGAGTAAGTGCAGTAGATTATTGTATGTGATGGAGTAAAAGAGGTTGCTAATGCGCAAAAATAGTCCGATTTGCAGGAACTAAGCGAGACTAACGGCAATTCTAGCCTCTGCGGCTTGATGGATTGGGAAACAAATATATAGCAATCTGGCAAGAAATAAGATAGAGGATTTGAGTTGGACGAATCTTGTTGACGATGCTCTCTTTGATGCAGAACCGGGATCCAAAGAAGAGTGACGTCAAGCTTCCTTCCTTTGACGAACTGACCAAGACATTTCCGAGGTCGGGTGGGATTTCTGTGGTTCCTGGCTACAATGCTGGGCCCCCACCCCCAGTATCTCCCCAAGCTCCTCCCCCACCACCTCGTCATCGGCTCCCTAGTTTGCAATCAGACGTCTATCCGGCATTCCAGCAGCTACATCTTCGGAGTACATCAGAGACCAACTATGTTTCACCGCTTGGTAGCAGTGCAGGAGGACGGAGCCCCGATTTTGTAGTGACGGAGCAGTTTCGGTTTCCTCCTCAGGATCCTAATAAGGAGTTCAGTGCGAAACTGCGTGGGATGGAACGGTGTCTATCCCACTTAAACCAGTTGCATCGACAATTACAAGATACACATTCTTTGTCACAAATTGAGATCGAAGCTGCTATCGCCATGACTCTCGAGCTCCAAGACTTTTTCCATTATTACAGAACTTTGACCCCACCACGCGTCACTGCACCTGAAATTTCCAACCAGCGGGTTACAACCAACAAGTCACCAATGCACAGACCATCCCACTCGGACCCGCTTACCACGGGCGAATCTGCATTATTGCGGGTGCATCCACCAAAACCGCTAATTTTTTCCGAAACCAGCACCAACCAGCTGCCAAAATTTGTACCTCAAGGAACTCTACAACAGGAACTAAGCATGAAGCCGCGTACAAGATGTCTACATTGCGGGTCATTGGAGACGCCGGAATGGCGGAAAGGCCCGAACGGAACACGCACTTTGTGTAATGCATGCGGATTGTTCCATTCGAAATTGGTTAAGAAGCGCGGTCTACAAGAGGCAGAGAACATCATGAAGCGTCGGCGCGAGACCGGGAAAAGTACAGACCGTCGAATCAATGACTGAAGCCGTGCCGGATGCGGATTATCTTTTTTTTTCACGCCATGTATAATTTTCCGGGGGGACGGCAATCCCCGCCAATAGAAATATCCCCACGACGGCAAACAATACGGATTGTTTGAAAAGAATAATCCGTGCTGGAATTTCGCATTGTGGGGGATCTTGAACGCTATTCCGGATTTTGTAAATTTTCTTTCATTTTATTCATGTTCTCTCTTAAAGACCAGACTATTAAGCCACCTGACGAGTTCACCCAGCAGGCACGCCGAGTAGTGCTCGACAAGTTGGCTAAGAATGTGCCCAAGAATGAATCATTAATAGACCGTATGCGCCAAAAATCAGCGCTATTTTCTAAGCGACGGCCCCACCAACTTCCACTGTCTCGCACGCAATCCTACGAGCCTGCATTATCTATTTACTCCACCACCTCCTCAACGATTTCAGCAGCCTCCAGTGTCCAGAGCGAGCCATTAATAGTACACAACTCGGATTATCTCAGTCCCGGAACGGACACCCGCGCCATGGTATTATCCCTTGGTGCCGTGCTCGACCACGTTTCTGCATGTGAGGACGTAGGAAGCAAGGTGTTCAACGAACTTAGCGCGGTGTTGCGCAAGACTCAAGATGGCACTAACAAGAATTCGCCGGAAAAATTGATTGATTGGAATTTAAATTTACTCAGAGTTTTGCTGTTTATCCGGGCCGAGAATACACCGTCGGATTGGGTCAACAAACAGGTTCTTGTCCAAGTCGATGAAGCCAGTGCTAAAACAGCACTCACAAGTGAAATAGCCAAGATCCGCGCGCTGCAAAACCCAAAATTCAACTCGTTCCTGTTCAACGTGGCCTCACGTGAGCCGCATGACGAATCTCTTCTAAAAGTGGAGTTTCTCGGTAATAAGCCCCAGCAAGTTCTCCAAACGTTTGTCAACTCTGACCTCTTCAAGGAATTCAACATAGACCGCAGCTTCAAAACCCGGGTCGCTCAAATCTCCATCCACAACTCTCTTGCCTTCGGCAACGATTACGTTGCCGTTGCATTGCGCAATTATTTTGTCAACCTCTTGGTAGCTGCACAGACTCTTTTCGAGTTTCATTATAGCAGTCAAGTTGGGGTCGATGTGGATAATCTATCTGCAAAAGAGCGCAAAACACTTTGGAATAGCATTCGACAACGGAACTTTGAGAAAGTAGCAGTTTTTGATGATTCCAATCAACGAAAACGACCCTTAGACCCAATTGATGATATTTATTAATGAATGTGAAATAATCATGATTATCTTCTTGCCTTCTTGATTTTGCGTCCATAACGTCCTCCTTTCTTAACTTGAACCTCCTCGAACCGCTTCTTGAGCCATCCTGAAGTCTCTTCATCCTTCAATAACTCTTCAACAAAGCCAGTTCCACGACTCTTCTTCCGCATCCGATTATGATAATCTGTAGCTCCTCCAACAATCGTACCCATATGGAATCTCTCGGGAATCTCCCATTTGTCCTTCTTATAGAACCTCTTTGGATCAATCGACCCTCGATTCTTCAAAACCAACAGATCACGACGAAGTTTTGTATCCAACTCCACTTTAGGAATGTCAAACCATCGCTCAGTTTGACTTTTAGCGCTCTCTTGACCCTTTGGAATGGCAACTTCGATGGGATCGTCTAGTTTTGCAACTCTTCTCTGCTTCTTGGCAGCAACCAGTTCGCCAGCGGCCAATTTTGGTAGCTTAGAAACCGTTTTCTTGATATCTTCAAGATCATCAATCTTAGCAACAAGATTCTCCGTCTCAGTGGCCTTTCGAAGCTGCAAAAACAGCTCATCAACACTAGACATGCTTTATTTTAAACAAGAAAATATTTTTTTAAAGGAAAATCTATGTATAAGTTCCAAAATTCACACCCTTGCACCATCTCCATAACTCTCGCTCAACGCAATCAACTTCTCGATACTGGCCAAATGCTTGCCGTAATTGTTTTTGCTGATGAGTTTCAGATATTCTCGAATCTTCTTCACCAACAATGCCTTCTTGCGGTCGTCTACCAGTTCGACTAATTTTTGAACAACGTAATTTGCAAACGGATCTTTCATCATCAAACATAAACAGGTGTTTTCGTCCAATTTACCATCTGGATCGGTATTGTTGCGCAATATCTCGTCGTATATCTTGGAACGATTTGCTTCTGTTTGATAGATGATACATTTTTCCACTGCATTCGATGCAAACTTGTGTTTGGAAAGTTCAACAAGATTTTCAAGAACAACTTTCAAAATCTCGTCTTTATATTCAGTGGAACCATGTTCAATCACATGTTGAATCACATAATTTCCAAATTGGTCTTGAATCAGATAGAAAACGTATCCTTTAAGCTCGTCTAAAATGAAATTCTGGTCAGCAATACCTGAAAACTCTAAAAGACGCTGAATAACTCTGCATCCGTATGGATGTGTTGAAAGATGGTAGATCTGATGTTTGATCGATTCCAGAATGAAAGGAATCTTGGAAATAGGAATACATTCAATAGCTTTCTGGATCACATGGTTTCCGTTCTGGTCTTTCACTAACACCAAAATGTTGTTTCTCAGCTCTTCCAAAACTTGTAATTGATCTTCAGGTTGTAACACTTCCAGACCTTTCTGGACAACTCTGCAGCCATACATTTGTAGCGATAAATCATTGAAACTGCCTTTCATCGACTCAAACAGGATTTTCCGCTGCACATCGTTTCCATGTTCGAAATACTTTTGAATCACGTAGTTTCCAAACACATCAGTCATCAAATCGATAGCGTGATTGCGAATCTCGTTGAAAATAACTTCCTTGTCGCGGTCACTAGACACAGCCAATTGTTGTTGAATAAACCGTGAACCATGTTGATCTTTGGAAAATTCATAACCATGTCCATAGATATCTTTCAAAGTGTAGTCTTTGTTCTTGCTGCTGCGGAATTCTTCCAATAAAGGTGACCGAACAATGTGTTTCTTCGATTTCACTGGTTTCGGCGACATACTCTTCTTCAATGGATTTCCTGGTGAATGCGATTTTGGTGGCATTGCTGGCGATGCCGGCGAAGTTTCATTAACAATCGCAGGTGGTGCAGGCGGAGGAGAAAACATTCCGTATGGACTAAACTGTGGAACCATGAATGGAGTCATAGCTTTCAATCCAGGCTGGAAGAATCCCTGCGGAGAAGCGGCCTGACCAGCTTGATCATCGTCTGTTTTATCGCTCGAATCTTCCACTGCACTTTGTTCAACAAACTGAGGTCCCATAGGAGACACTCCTCCCCAGAATGGCCATTGACCAAGCCCATATGGTGCACCAGGAACTCCAAACTCAGACATTTCCTGTTCCGAGGCAAACTGAGGTCTCTGCTTCTCGAAACCGCGAGGTTGGAAAGTTGGAGCTGTTGCTGGATTCCAGATGTTCTTGGACTGGTTGTTTGGAGAGTCCGTGATGATCGAACTATGTTCAGAATTAATGTCTGCAAAATTGAGATGGTTTGGTGAATTTGAGACATAATGGTTGGTTGGAGACGAGGAGTTGGAGACATAATTCTCAAACTTCTCGCTGAAAGATTGCTTTCTAGGCTCGCGGAAGGCCGTTGGTGGTGACTGCAAGTCTGTGGAGTTGATATTTGAGGATCTACGAGATCCAATCAGGTCAGAAGACGAAGCAGGAGTGATTGTATTGGCGGAATTGGCTGCAGACTGGTTTTGAACATTCAACCGAGCCATCTTCAACTCCAATTCTCTTGTTTTCTCAGTAACAGAAGCAAATTTCTCCAAAAAGTTGGACTGACCCAAATTGCCATTGAAATTGGAAACATTCATTCCTGCAATAGAGGCAGACCCAAACAGATTGTTAGCAAAACGAGACTTGTGTTGCGGAACAGGCGCACTGATAGCACTTAAAGCATCCTTCAAGTTAGGGAACTCTATACCAGAATCATTCTCAGACAAATCCGCTATCGGTTGTCCGAAAACAGAGTTTGGTTTAGCAAACAGATTGGAATTAGTCCCACTCAAACTTGAGATGATACTAGCCACCTCATTATCCAGATCCCCAGGACCAAGTGGCTGGGCTCCCGATTTTGTTTCCCAAGGGTTTTTGTTTCCTGTCTCATCGACTTCGGAGTTAGTAATTGGCTTGCGCCTTTCAACTTCCAACGTACCAGAAATGCTCTTAAACGAACTCCAATTTGCCATAGAACTAGATCGAGGCGGTATTTAACCAACTATGTACAAGTGAGCCGCGACGATCACCAATAATGTCAACTTGGTGACTATATACAAATGGATGAAATATGAGACAAATTAGAAAAAAAGCCCACACAATAAATTGATTTATGTCAAGGAAAAAAAGAGAGGGTAAAGAAAAAATTATAGAATAGTGGGGATGGAACTTTATCAGGCGCTTAATCGCGCAAAATTGCATTCTCAAGTTTCCCAACTTGGGCGCTTAATCAAACGTCAGCTTTTGAGTTCCAGATTGGATATATCTCAAGACCAGGACATTGGCGAATTGTCTCCATCTATGGCTGTTCAAGAAGCCAGTTCGATTCTTCAACATTCTCCCGAATTACATCAGAGTCATATTCTGAAAGGATATGATCCCAATGGATTTGTTTCTGCTACGGATATTGTTCGAATGTATGCTCAAACACAAGGAAAGTATACCAGAAAGGCCCAGATCCAACAGATTATCAAGGGAAGATATTTCCAATCTTTGCTTCCACAGGGAACAAACTACCTGTTTTTCCCATCCCACGAGGACGCCTCGATTTTCTGGAGTGATGTGAGATCGGTTTTGTTCAATGGATCTTACGTTTCGTTTAATTTTGCCAATTTCCATAACGAAATGAACAATATGTTTTTTCCATTACTTGCTGATACAAGAATCAATAAAGAATTGGTGAATTGGCCCGAATTACAAACTTATTACTCGAACAAGCTTCAAACTCTCAACACAAATCCAGATTATACAAGTTTCACCTCATTATTAATGCATCAACCATGGTTGGAACTCAATGAACCAGAAATAATACAACATTTACAAACAAATCCTGTTGAACGATACCAATGCGTTATTTTACACAATATCCCGAAAAATACGAGTCGAACACGTCTATTTGACTTCTTTTGCGATCTCGACATGTATCCGGTGTTAGAATTGAGTCTCCGACAGGTTTATACTGACAGAACAACAGGATTGAGCACATATGTCGCTGTTTTCAGCACTCCAGAAGACGCAAAGCGTTGCATACTCATGTCGGATGGTGAACATCTATTTTATGATCGACAATTGCCAATCATCAGGTCAGAGCTTTTGGATCAACAGATTGATTAACGGATGCACAGCCCTGCTGCACAAATAAAATTTATGTATTTATTGACCATTTTTGATGGCACGCGATCGCAGAATTTATATGATCAAGCGGCAATTTGTGTGGACCAATTGAATCGGGTCAATGGGGTGATTGATTTGACTGTTTTGGGAGACAGTTTGGAAAGTGTGAGAGTTGCAATTGCGGAATTGGAACGGACAGGTTGGGGTAGGGCGATTAGACAATGTAGGGTTGTGAAAGGCCGCGGGACCACCCGAGTGTCTTTAGAGGTTCGATGTCATGGAATTCATGATCGCGAATGGAAATTGTAAATAGATCATTCTTCAAAACGTCTCCATGCTTCACGAACAAGCGTCCATTTTTCGCTCTCCACCAATACGTATTTTTCCCAGATTCCTTTGACACGCCAAAGAACAATAATGCTTTCATTGTCTGACCAACCGAGAACGCCATTATCGTTGACCAGTTCGTCTTTGGTATCAATATGATAAGAAACAAACGACCAGACCGATTTGAAGTATGTTGGCATTAATGGCACGCCACTTAGGAAATGCAATCTATTGGACATGGAAGAATCTGGTTGGGGGTCTGGTGCAGCCAAATTGAAGATATGGATGGTGTTTTTGTCACTTAAAACTGCCAATTTGGAATCGTCAGGAGAGAACTTTATGGAGGTGATAGTAGCTTTATCCAATCCACGTCGCAATTCATAGCGCAATGAACATTTAGAAGTGTCATGGATTCGAATAATTGTTCCTGTTTGCGAAGCTGATGCCACCAAAGTTCCCGAGTTCGAGATTGCCAAACATTGGATCTTGGATTTGTGTGCTTTGATGATTGAGATGAGATTGCGATCACGATTTGCAGGGGAAACATCAACTAACTGGATCTGGCCAATAGCGCGGCCTGGGAACACCAGGAAACTAGTTTGTTCGTTCACACTCAATTCTGCGACTCCCGCCTCGTTATTGTAAGTTCCATGTTGGGCAAGACATCTTGGTTTCGATTCGAAAGCATGGATCAATACCTTGTTTCTAAGTACCACAACGATCAAAATCCGTGATAATAGCACATTTAATATAGGACTCATGAATTCTAACATCATTGACGGCTTCTTCTTCAAGTCATCCCAAATACACAATTTGTTGACTGCGAATCTTGGTTGACGACCACCTCCAACCAAAGCAACGTAATTGGTTCTATGAAGCATTGATATCAATCCGATTCCTCCGTTTGTAGTGAAGGTCCGCTTCATCCTCAATTCCATTGGATCACTATTATAAACCTGGAATCCTGTCTCGTGACAGATTGCAAAACATGATTGGTCCTGGTTGAATGCTGCGTTAAGAACGGCGGGTTCTTTAGACGGCGCGAGAGATTCTATTGGCCGATGTGTATTCATACTGAAACAAAGAAAATTAAGAAAAATAATTTATCTCCAGCTTTCTTATGAATTTGCATGGCCAGGTTCCCAATCCGTCTGGCGTTTATCCCCTAAATGGAGATGATATGACGTTGGGGAAGGAGCCGATGTTTCCAGACTTTCGAGTTTGGAAGCATTCGATCAAAGACGATGTCATAATGAAGAGTCACTTACAGAAGGGGTATTTGGAGCCTGCCGTGGTGAGCAGCGAATCGCATTCTGGACGACAGATATTTACACAGATATTGAATCGGACAGAGCCAGAGACCCCGGAGGCTGGAAATCGGACCAAGATGTCAACTTTGAGCGACGTAATGGTGAAAGCCTTACGAAAGCGGCGAGAAATTAGCAAAATCAAGACCAAATCCACATTCAAACCGCCACCAAGAGTGACATTAACAGACAACAAAAGAGATCTTTGGATGAACAATTTAGCAGATTCAAATATTCCTTTGAAACAACTGTCTAGAGCCATTCCTCATGGACTAAGAAACCGATTTCTATTAGAACAATGTATGGCACATAAAGTGCCGATTTCCAGGGCACTTTGGCTGGTTAGATGTGTTTCGTCCAATGAACAACGTCAACTGAAACGAAAGCTTCCAAACCCGAACGCCCTAAGCAAATGGATTGTCGAATGGACTGAGCAAGTGGTTCAATTTCTGGAACATGTAATTTCCAGTACTTTTGCATCTTCAAACCGAAATTCATGGAGATTCAGACTCAACTTTATTCTTGAACTCAGCAGTAACTTATACTTGGAAGATTTGATGAACAAGGAGACTTTTTTGGCTTGGATAGTGAAATATTTGGCAACTTTACTTGATGAGGATCAAAAATTGGTGGCTGTTCATTATCAATTTGTGCGATTATTTTGGTTCAAAATGATAACCATTGATTATCTTTGCAAAGATTTGGGACATTGTTTGTTAACTGCAGTTTCAAAGCTTCAAAATCAAAAATTGGTGGCCGATTTCCAATTATTGGTACAATATTTATTTTATTACAACTCGGATGCTTTCATCATTCCAAATTCTTGGAATACGTTGAAATTGAGTTTGAAATCATTGATTGATATTTCCAATCCTTTGGTGAGTGATCAATATAAATTGATCGCTTATCGGAATGAATCCATGATGATTGATGAGGCTAATCAAGAAGCATATACAAATTTTGGTTGCAAAAAAGCAACCAGCATTATCCAAAAACTTGATAGAATCCAATCAGTGAATTTGAAGGATTTGACTCGAGAAGCATTTGAGGATCAAGCAGATGATGAAATGGGATCATTGGAAGATTGGAAATCCACCTTGACGTTGATTTTGAAATGGTCGGTTTCGAATTATCGCGATACTTCAAGTTATCAACGAATTTATGCTGTCTGTTCGATTCTTCGCATTAAGATTGACCAATTGAACCAGATCAAGTCCAAAAAAACCAGACATTTCAAATTGGAACTAGAAATGACAGTCATTGACTTTGCTTATAAGATTGCAGAGGAATTGGATTATACGGAAGAAGCTGGACCTTATAGTCTAGTGCATTTCTTATTTCTTATCAATGAGTTACATTCCTTGAACTTGTTTGTTCTATCATCATATTTGAGACGTTTGATTGCTTCTGGAATGATTTATTTACCTGAGGCCGACAGTTCATGTTACATTCATCTATTGATTTTAGACTCTTTACCAATTCAAGATTCCAATGCTAAGAATATTCTTAAAAGATTGGCAGATTCCACAGGAATGAGTCTTCATAATAAGGATGATTCGGATGTACAAAATCGACTTGAATCAGTGCTTCAAACGTTTCAATCCAAATACAATCTGGACGAGATTTGGCCATGTATGGACGATCCAGCACTGATTGGCATGAAAATCAAAAATTACGCTTGGTTTCATGCCAAATTAAAGCAGAATCTCGATTGGCCGCGCTCGCCACATCTTGTATTTCTACTTTACCAATTATATGACGAACGGTTTAGGAAAGTTCCTCAGTTTTTGGCTCTAGCATTGGACCATTTCGACACTTTTTCGTCGCTCGATTTTCGTTCCGTTTGGATATTTTTGAAATTGGTTTCATACAATGACGAATTATTGGCTTGTTGTTATGACGATAACACCACATTGTACCAGAAGATTTATTCCAAGATCTACGAATGGCATCAAAGCAATAAATTTGACATTGTTTCAATCTTTTGGGATATCAACTTCAATGCTCAATTGGGGACAATTATTCCTGAACAGGGGGTCAAATTAGAGAATGTCCATTTGGAACATCTGAATATCATCGGAATTGCATCAGCAGAACGTTTACTCAATGCTGCCGAGTTTTCTCATTCGCTCAATCAAGCTATCAACCAATATTGGAACTTTGTCAATAATTCATACATTCATTGTCATGATGCTCCAATTTTTAGTCTTATGAAAGGTCTTCAACATTGGAAACGATCTGAATTCAACAACGTGTTGATGCTTCATTTGAAGAAGTTCATTCTACCTTCTTTGGCATTGGATTATGATGCTTCGATGCGATTTATTCTTCGGTTGATAATGGACAATTTCACTGACATTTATTCGGTTGCAAAGTTATTTGAGGACTCTTCAAATACCGAGTTCGGCAACAATACCGGCGAGAGATTGGTATTGGATCTTTTGTTCAGCGAAGAGTTTGATTTACCCGCTATCGACGTCTTTTTATTATCTTGTCAGCGCAAATTGTACAAGAATGTTCATTCATTGGAATATTTCCAACAAATCTTGACAGTTGTTCAGAATAGCAACACTACAAGTCCAAAACCAGAACCTGGACTTGAAGTCAATTCTGTCGCAGTAGACGACGTGATGAATCCATTGGCAGATATGACTGTGGTTTCTGTTGCTCAAACACCGCCTGTGAGTGCAGAGCCAACCGCACGACTATTCCGACAATCTTCCAGACCTCGGAAACTCAATAATCTTGTCAGAAACGGTCTATGGACGTTGATTTCCAGCCAAAAACAAATGTTCTTGGATCTGATTCATCAAAATCCGATCGATAAGGCTGGAATACAAACTTTATTGATGGTCGTTTTAGGACCAAGATACACGGGTAATGACGAATCCAATGTGTTTCAATTAGTTCACAATGTCAACTATTTCAATCTCCCGCTTTGTCAATTACTATTCAAGCTATTGGTTGAAGAACTGCATCTTCAAAACGAGCATTTGAAAGAGTTTATTTTGAATGTTTTGAGTCAATTAGACAGATCAAAAGATGAATCTGTTCTTGTGAGTGATCTGTTTGAACATTTGGTTGACGATCTTAAACTCAAGTTGTTGTTTTGTTGTGAAGAGTTATATCTTGGATCTGAACAGTTTCCTAAAATCCTAATCAAAGGAACCAATTATTGCAGATATTTGATGGACGTGATAATTGCATGTTCGAGATTACAAGAAGGAAAGACAGTGACAATGAGCGATTCGTTGGTCTTTTCGTTGAACCTTTCATTGGAGAAATTGATGTATTATTGTTCAAATATTGATTACAAACGGAATCCAGACGATCTGGAGAAGGCAGTGATGATGGTTTCGAGAATCATATTGATTCATAAGAGTTTCCTTGTGGATTTGATTTTGAAACGGTCTGTGAATTTACAACGAGATGTGTTTTTGGTGAATTTGACCAAATTGTTCAACCATTCTGTGATGGATAAGAATTTCCGATTGAAGAACTTGTTATATGATACATTGATTTCGTTCAAGATCCAGATCTCCGAGTCTTTGGCTGCTCAACAACAAACAGTAGCAGTTCATGCTCCAACTATTATCACCTCACTTTCGTTGACCAAAGGAACACCTACTTCTGCAACTAGTTCTCCAGCAGCTTTTCCAAGCTCTCATGAACGAAACATGGTGACAGTGACGGTGAATCCACCCAGTTACAATAACAAGTTAAAGTTTCTATTGCAAGACGCGAGATTCTCCAGTTTCCAGGACGCCCTGGTGCAAGATGAACACAAATACTATCTTGTTGAGAATGGAACGATGCTGAAATTCAACATGCGGCCATTCGAGCTGATCGAGGACGCGAATCCCGCCTCAGGAAATAACGATACGTGCATTAGTTTGCAATATTTCAACGCTAGCGTCGAAAAGAAAAATCCTCCTTGATTGATTGAACTATGTATTGATTGTCTTTAATTTAGAGAGCAGAAACAACAGCGCCCAAGGTGACCACACCGGCAAACAGAGCGACCAACTTGGAGTTGGAACCAGAGTAAGCAACTGGGTTTGTAAGCGAGCTAGCTCCGGCAGAGGAGGTAGAAGAGGCAGTAGAGCTGACGTTGGAAGCAGCGACGTTTTGGGTTCCGACCAGGGAAATAGAAGAAGAAGCCATTTTTGTATTGGTGCTTGAGAGGACGGCAGGGCCTATTTATATATTTTGATTTGGCTGGATCGTGAAACACGGTTCTATTTTTGGAAACACCGTACCTTGCGGCTCCGAGGAATTTTTCGGCCTAAATTGGCAGTGTTACTGGATTTAGAAAGAGATCAACATTACAAATATATCTACATTGGGAACATGACGAGATGGCAACGAGGCGGGACGATCATCAAAGAGGATGGGAATGTGTTCGGGATGGGTGGATGCTGATCATTAGTGTCCTGTATCTTACATGAGCCCACTTTTCCATTGTCCCGATCGTGTTTGGCGTAGCACCGTGCCACAGGGGTTAGAGTAGACCGCGTTGCGCACAAAAACGGAATATTTTGATTATTCCCAAAAGAGTAAACTAATTGGTTGCAGGTGGCTGGTTTCCATGTTCTATCTGCCTGGATCAGACTCGGATCTGCAGCTTATAAGAGGTGACAGGCGGACTGATTGACATCATGTTGTTTACTAAAGCATTAGCATTACTGCCTCTTGTGGCTGGTATTTTGGCCGAGTCCGGTAGTTTGGATGGAGGGGACAATGACAGTTCCAGTTCCATCGACTTAGTCACAAAGACAGAAACCACCAAAACTCACAAGACTCAGAAGACAGATACTAGCACAGCCACCGACACAGCCACCATCACATCCATCGAGACTGAATCGACTAGCAGCGAGTCGACTAGCACCGGATCGGCAGAGTCCAGTGCCACCACCTGTGGTACAGCCTGGGCCCAATGTGGAGGTCTTGATTATTTCGGTGCTACTTGTTGTCAAGATGGATTATCTTGTGTCACAGCTAATAGTTATTGGGCTCGGTGTATTGCTGCTTCCACCGTCTCTTCCAGTTTTGTTTCTGGCTCTTCTGTTAAAGGAACAACATACACAACCAGTTATACCACCACATACACTACCGAATTCGAATCTACGTACGAGGTTTCGGGGAGTACTTATGTTAGCACTGAAAGCTCAGTGGTGACATCAGTTGTGAAAGCAGTCTCTACATTGGCTACTATTACTTCTGATAGCAATGGAGGTGTGCCTTCCAAGATGTACAAAGGATCATGGGAAAACAAGATGCTGGTGGCAGGTCTTTTGGGTTTTACACTGGCTGTTGGTAGCATATGATTAATTATTTACGACGATATAGTCTATAGAAGAAGCGCATATTTTCGAGTTTGAGTCCGTAAGAAACTCCAGGCGGGACCCGATACCATTCACTATCACTGGAGGCCACCAGATCCCAATCGCGCGGACGTCCTGGTGGTCCACATAACACGGTATCGACTAGAAAGTAGACTGGGAATTGTTTCGTTCCGACCTGGATATTAGAGTATGATCCTGCCGATTCTAGTACCAAAAACAATGTTCCTGAACGACAACGAGACAACGAATTCAATAAAGCCATTGCTTGAGTTTTGTTCTCGGCAAATAGTTCGTTAGTAGTGAAACAACTGGTGATGAGATCTGCCTGGTGGAATTTTTCCATTGCGGTAGCAGGTAATTGTAGAACGTCGTCAAATAAAAATTCCAAGTGCAAATCATGTTGCACATTAATTATTCGAGGTTGGACCCATTGCGATTGAACAAAGTCTGAAATCTCGTCAACAACATGACTCCAATCACTAATATCGATTGCAGTCACTTTCCAGGATTTTTTCGGAGCAGAAATCGATATAGTTTCCAAAACTCTGCTAAAGATGCTACCAAGAGCCACCAATTCAGCACCGGCTCCAGCACCAATATTGACAATATTCAAGTCGTCATGACTTTCCAACAAGTCTCCAATCTCACCCTTTGAGAAAAACCAACTGTAAGCCAAACTTCGCGACGAAGACCATCTTGCAGTATATGCCTCTCGTTTTTTCGTAGTACTAAAAGCCTCGATATAATTGCGATTAAACAGATCACCCTTGATCTCTTGAACCACTTCATCGATCCCTTCCACCAACCAGGGCTCAAAAATAGCCAAAGTCTCTTGCTCACTGAGTCGCAAGTCGCCGATAATCGGGTCGTTTTTCTGCTCTCTTCTTGCAGCAGCTCGCGCAATCCGCCTGCTCATAAAAAATTTTTTTTCACGAAAATTCTTTTACTTTAATCTTCATCACCGGCTGGTCCATTGCTTTTGTTAATGGCCGCTTGTGATGCTTGTCGACGCTAGAGAAGCTAGTACAATCTCCTGTCTACCGTAAGGTATTGATGGGAGGACGTCCTTCGGGATTATGGTACAGGAAGCTCCGTCGAGGGATTGCTAAACAAACGGGTCTTGAGTTCTTGCTTTTGCAATCGAGCTCGACTCGTGGCGGTATATTCCTAATCTCTACGAAGTTCCTAGGAACATTGATCGTTTGGGAAACAACCATATCGCATACAATCAGTAAATTAACAACATGAGCTACTTGTAGACACTCCTGGTTGGTTAACGTTCAACTTGTCTGCAGGAGCAGCAAGATCGTCTCCATTCTTCTCCAAAATCAAAGAAGCAAGCTTGTAGAACACCTCGTTCACGTTCGTACCGGATTTCGCACTGGCCTCCATAAATGGCAAGCCAAGCTCCTGTGCAAACAATTCTCCCTGCTTCTCGCTCACTTGTCTGCTCTCCGTATCATCACACTTGTTTCCAACCAAGAACAGCTGGGCCTCGTCTTTGGCGTGTTGGTTGACAGTTTGGTACCATTTTTTCACGCTCTCAAACGAGTTCTCGTCACAAACATCATAAACAATAATGATCCCCATGGCTCCGCGATAGTACGCCGTAGTGATGGTCCGGAATCTCTCTTGTCCAGCAGTATCCCAAACCTGTAATTTGATCTTACTTCCATTCAACTCGATGGTTTTAATCTTGAAATCGATACCAATCGTCGTGATAAACGATGGGTTGAACTTGTCATCGACGAACCGAAGCAGTAAACACGATTTACCAACTCCGGAGTCTCCAACAAGCAGTAATTTCATAGTCTTGTCAAACGTCTTTGCCCGATTTGCCGACATGATAGGATATATTTTTTACACCTGTCTTTACCAGATAAAGAAATGGGAGAGTTTTTTGAAGGCAACATAGTCGGTATTGAAATTTTACTCATGCTACACAACAGAACAGAATCATCACTTAAAGTTCAACACATCCAATTACTCATTGAACTTCTATCTACTGAATACATCTCACTTGTCGTCTCTACATCGTCGTGTCCGGGTAACTGTTCCATCCGGTGATTCCCTCCCGGGTAACTTTTTTTTCTCCCAAAATCTTCTTTGTTCATCATGCCTACCGTCGCCGTTGATAAAGCCGACTTGTTCGCCCTTTTGGGTAAAGATTATACTACTCAGGAGTTCGATGAGCTTTGTTTCCAATTCGGAATCGAGCTAGATGAAGATACTACCGAGGATGTGAAAGGAACTGACGAAAGACCTCAATTGAAAATTGAGATTGGAGCCAATAGATACGACATGTTGTGTATTGAAGGTATTGCTCAAGCATTAAACGAGTATCTTGGTCGTGTTCCTGCTCCTAAATACAAGTTAAGTGCTCCTACAACCACTTTGACAATCAAGGAGTCCACCCAACAAATCAGACCTTATGCTTGTGCTGCGATCTTGCGTGGAATTAAGTTCACTCAAAGATCTTATGACTCTTTCATTGCTTTGCAAGACAAGTTACATACCAACTTGTGCAGACATAGAACTTTGGTTGCTATGGGAACTCATGATATGGACACTTTGAAAGGTCCTTTCACTTACGAAGCTCTCAAACCTTCGGAGATCAAATTTGTTCCTTTGAACCAGAAAGTCGAGCTCGATGGTAATGGAATCATGGAGTTCTACGAGAATGACAGAAACTTGGGAAAATACTTGCACATCATCAAAGATTCTCCTGTTTATCCTGTGATTTTGGATGCAAACAGAACTGTTTGTTCCATGCCTCCAATCATCAACTCTGAGCACTCGAAAATCACTCTCAACACTAGAAACGTCTTCCTTGATATCACGGCCACCGATAGAACTAAGGCCGAGGTCGTGGTCAACCAATTAGTGGCCATGTTTTCTAGATATTGTGAGGAACCATTCACCGTTGAACCAGTGGAGATCATTTCTGCTCACAACAACGAATCTAGACTTTGTCCAAACCTCAACATGAGAACTTTGGATTGCGAGGTCTCGTACATCAACTCTTGTCTTGGTTTGCAATTGAGTCCTCAAGAGGTTTGCGCTTTGCTCTCTAAAATGTCTGTTCAAGCTACTCCTTCCACCACCAACAAAGATATTGTCGTGGTAAGCATTCCGATCACCAGATCAGACATTCTTCACCAATGTGACGTGATGGAAGACTGTGCTGTTGCCTACGGCTACAATAATTTGGAAAGAACCACTCCTAAGACGGCTGCCACCGTTGCTCAACCGCTTCCTATCAATAAGATTGCAGACATTCTGAGAATTGCTTCTGCTCAGAGTGGATGGCTCGAGGTGATGCCGTTGACTTTATGCTCGCACGATGAGAATTTCAAGTTTTTAAACAATCTAGATGATTCTAAAGCTGTCAAATTGGCCAATCCAAAGACCGTGGAATACCAAGTCGTGAGAACCTCGCTTGTTCCTGGTATTCTCAAGACCATCAAGGAGAACAAAGACCATTCCTTACCAATCAGAGTCTTTGAGTGTGGAGATATTGTCTTGAAGGACGATACCGAAAGAGGAGCCTCCAACCAGAGAAACTGGTGTGCTGCGTACGCTGGTAAAGGTTCTGGTTTCGAGCTAATTCAAGGTTTGTTAGGAAAGATCATGCAAACCTTCAGAACTTCGTGGGTTTCTGCCGCCGACGCCAAGGCAGGTAAGAAGGGATACTGGATCGAACAAGATGACAGTATCAAGATGTTCTTCAGTGGCAGAGGAGCACGGATCATGTACAGAGCCAATGACGACGCCGAAGCCCAAAACATCGGGCTCATTGGTGTGCTTCATCCCGAGGTTCTGACCAGATTCGAGCTACCATTTGCTGTCAGTGTGGCCGAGATCAACGCCCAAGTGTTCCTATAATTTTAATCTATGCAAAGGTGATTTCCAGGTTGCGCTCGTCGGTCGGGAATTCGTCTTCGTCGTCATAGAGATTTGTTATTTCAGTAGTTTCAGTAGCATCTGACTTTGGAGTTTCTGGTAGTGTCTTCATATTTGGAGTTTCTGGCAATGGTTTGGTTTTCAAAGGTTCTTCCTTTGGTGCTTCCGTTCCCACTGCATTCAGATTAAGACCTGTTTTCCTGTGTTCCTTGTATTCGAATTCATGACCTTGTGTAGGGGTTTTCAATTTGAATTCTTTGAGTTCCTTTTGGTCCATGACCTTTGTTTCGATAGCCAATTGGACAACTTCTTTAGCCAATTCGTCCACATCGAATTGTTCGTTCTTCTTTTCTTCATCTTTCACTCCTTCCTTGTACATTTCCCACCATTCTTTATTCTTCTTGCCAAACAGTTTATTATACCATGATTTTGTTGGCTTTGTTGTACCCATCTTCTTAGAGGCCTCTTCAAAGTCATGAATCAACTCTCTTTGACGATTGGTTTCTTCTTGATCAGGATGATCGATTTCAACAAACTCGTCGTTCAAAACCTCCCAGCCCATCTCTTTCATCAATTTAGGCATGACTTTTCTATATTCCATGTGTCCTTGAACGTATTCGGAGCAATTGAAGTTTTCAACTTGATCAACAGGAGATAATCCTGCAATTCGACTCAAGCCTCCACTAGTGGCACGGAATAAATATCCCAAGATCCAGTCTTTTTTCGAATATCCATTCACGAACCGTCCACTAACAATCGATCTTGCAAGAGCTATTTGGTCCGATTTGACCACAAATGGTGATCCAAACAAATAAACGTTCTCGATCAACCCATAGTCTCCAGTCTTGGCCAGATCTAAAAGACAACTGTAAATGACTCTGGCTCCCAAACTGAACCCAACCAACGTGATTGGCCGGAACCCAAGCTTTCCACGTCTTAAAGTATCTGCCAAAACCAAACCTGCACTCCAAGCACGATCCAATGAAACGTTCCAAGGATTGTCCAATAAATAACCCAATTTCGAAAGCATCATTGGAAGTTGAACAGCAGACATCAAAGCAATCAAAATAGTGCTACCAAGAATCTGCTGAATGGATTGAGTGAGAACTTCGGAAGCCAGAATATTGATAGTTTGTCCCATACTGGTAAGCATTTCTGGCTCCCAAAGTAAAGAATAAAGATCGCCCATGACAGGATCAGTGGTACTGAATGGAAGTCGAACATCGTCCAATTTTCCAGACATCCAACCACTAACAGTGATGATCAGATTCACACGACCAGTATTATGCAACGGCTTGAATTCAAACGTGTTCACGGCGCCCACACGCCGGCCCATACCGTTCTGTCCAATTCGCATTCCTGTGAGGACTCCTGTTGATGTGATCACAGCAGTACCTGCTGTTCCTGCAAGAAATCCAGACGTACCACCAATTCCAATAGTTGTGAGTCCAGCTGCTAATCCTGCTCCAATAACTGGAGCCAACATTCCTGCACTTAAACCGATCACCAAACCACCAGCAACGGTAGCAAATCCAATTTTGACGAGCTTTTGTTTCCGGAACTTGCGTTTATGTTCTGCCAAAATGTCCTTCTCGTCCCAAATTTGTGAATTGTTGAGTCTGGCCAACGAATCGTCCATCTCCAACGCGTCGGTGATTCGACGTTCAAATTGAAACACTTCAATCTTTCCAATTCCAATGGCCTCGGCAAAATCTATCAATAAGGTTCTTGAACGAGAGTCATAAGTAGACGATTCCAGAAGAATCAGAAACAAATCGCAAATCAAAGTCCATCGAATATCAATTTCCAACTCCTTGGCTGAGGAATCCATATCAATAGTCTTCACATGTTCAGGATCTAGTCGATTGGAAAGAACCATATCTGTGTTGAGCCAGCCAACAAGATCAGAAGCCTCGATTCCATGACAACTCAATTGCTCTATCATATCTCGTTCCTTTCCTTCCTTAACGCCCAAATGTTCATATAATTGACCCATAACACCCATACTCCATCTAGTAAACGACTTCTGTGCTGCCGCATTGCTTTTCAAAACAGAAGTCGAGCCGGATCCGCGGAGTTGTGAAAGATCCAAATGCAATTTGAAGATGATAAGCTTGACTAAAGCAGCATACGCGATCTTTTGAGGATCATTTAAAAGAGCTTTAGTAGAATACAATTGCTCCTCAATTTCACTAACTGTCGATTCCTCAACTTCATTAGGATCCTCCATAGTATCGAAATCGGGCTCTTCTGGCCCGGTATTGCGTAACTTGCGCAAATTAGAGTTCTCATTCTGAAACAGATAATCAAACTTATCGTTCATCTCAAGATACTTAGCAGCCTCCTCTTGGGCCGAAATTCGCGTATATCCATGTGCAGCATCAGTAGAACTATTGTTCAGCGTTTCAAGTGATTGAACAAAGGTCTCGATCTTGTCGCCCTTAAGATTGTATATATCAGATTGATTGACTTGGGTGTCCATCTCCTTCCATTCCTCATCATCAGAAGTGCTACTGGAAGTATCAACACTTCGCTCAGGTTCATCCTCCTTCTGCGAGAAATCGAATTCGACAAAATCATCACCACTTACTTCAACAAACTCATCCCGGTTCATTACAACAAATAATACAAATTCTTTATTTTTTATTCTCTACTGTCTGCACAGCCCGGATCTATTCCTCGTCCTCCTCGTCATCAACAGCAACACTGTAGAATTGCAATTGGTATTCGTTCTTCTTGACGGAAACAAATCTGATCCAGTCTCTGATCTGGTTCTTCTTGAGGTATCTCTTGGAAAGGTATTTAAGGTATTTTCCAGAGAACTTGGCGGAAGAGACAACAACGACCTTAGAAGCACCTTCTTGCTCAACAACAATGTCAGAGCCGAGGTTTCCAAGATGGCCGTCCACCTTGATGTGCTCGATCAAGTATTTGACGTAGGAAGCAGGGTCGAAGACACCGTTTTCGGTTGGACCAGAGCAGTCCACGGTGAACTTCTTAGCGACTTTTTGGGATTTCTTGGTCTAACAGGTTAGAAAACACATTCTACACTCGAGATTACTTTTAAGCCTACCACAGAGCAAAGCTCGCGGAATAGCAATAGAGATGGAACGCACCGACCTGCGGTGGAATCACTATAGGGCATAAAAGAACCTCCAGTGTATGTAGATACATACGATTGGAGCCATTATGAGATGAAAAATATTGAAGAGATAATTTTTTTTATATTGTACAGGGTTTCGTCAAACCCGCTAAATATGTCACATGATCAGAAATGGCGATAAATTTTCATAACATACACGAACAAAATACAAGTGCTCCAAGGATGTAACTCCATTTGGTGCTATTCAAGGACTGCGCGCCTGCGTTGGATGATTGGGTCACAGCATCAACTGCAGACCGTGTGTTTGTGGTGGAAACTCCACTAGAGGTGTCCGTAACAAGTGAGGTATCTATATTGGACGAAGAGAATGCTGTAATGGAGGCACTCATAGTGGATCCTGTGGCCGAAGAAACATCAACCTTGGTGACTTTCTCCAAGTTCGAGTAAAAGTCGCCCGTAGTGGTAGTCATTTGCCGTCTCAGATGGTCCAACAACATCAAACATTAAACTTCGCTCAACAATTGTATATATACCGCCCCTGCGTAAATTGTTCTTTGCACGCAAAATGCTGCAGGAACACGCTCTAAGGTCTTGGTCATGACGTCACGACAAAATAAGAAGGATTCAAGATCCCATGTCGATCCACTGCCAACTTTATCCGCCTCATCATATCCATTTCCACCGTATCTTGCACAGGAATTGCTGATCCGATTTCTTCAAACTCCGCACTGCCAAGATTTTCACTTAGAACTAGCTTGCCTTTGTTATTGTCTTCAACATGACAGGCTTCTATCACCATTTTTGGATGCAACGAATGGAAAGGCACGGAGACAACTCCAACATGTGGAAATTTATCAGACATTCTAGAAAACTTGCTTGATTCCTTGTTGGTAGTTTGTACAATGCCAATACTTTCACTATAAGTTCCAGAAGCAGGCGGGAACCCGAAATTGCCAATATATTGAAATTGACGCCCCATCAAAGTTGCTAAAGTCATCAACTCATCCACATTCGCACTCTGAAACAATAAGACTTCTGACGCGTCCTGTGGCTCAAGTTTCAATTCCAATTCGCATACCACAGCGATACATCTTCCAGCTGGTGCAAGGATGTCCAATATCGAGTCGGAGGCATGAATAATTTGTCCATCTGGGAGCACCAACGTGGCAGATTTGACAGATCTAAAGGGATAACCATTAATAGTCTTGCCTTTACGAGCTACTCCAAGTCTTGCAAGAATCAGATCCAAAGGATTGGCATGGTTGACTGCACTTAATCCTGTTTTTTGAGTCAAAGGTCCTAAATCTGCTCCGGATTGAATTTTGACAGTAGAATGTTGCGAATCATATTCCAGAATCTTGTCCATCTTGCTGAGATCCATGTAAATTCCATAAGTTTCCGGTTGATAGCCATCAAAGGCTACTCCACAATGGACAGCCACACGATACTCTTGACAATACTGCATTACCGTGGCAACCTGTTGTGTGGTTTTGGGATACACGGTATACATTGTGGGATTTTCGGCCACAATTCCCCGACCAAACAAATCCCATAATGATGGTTTCTCATTGATAACCTGCCATAACTGGTCGTCAACATCATTACTTGTCAATTCAAGCTGTTTGGCTATTTGAGACACGCATTTGCGGAAAACCGACCTATCAGCATCTTGACCCTTGTTAGAACCAAGATCCGAAAGTTTGGTAGTCGACCCAGCAGGAAACAAATCCGCAGGAGTGTTCTGATACATGCGGACTCGTCCTAATGTATAACCAGCACCCATAGCAGCAATAACTATCAACATGTGCAAATTGAATGAGGCATCATCGGAATTGACCTTGGTAGGCCCCCTCCGTGTACTACTGACTCTCCGTATAACTGTATGACCAATCCGTTTAAACATTTCCCCACAAAGTTTCTGGTGCAGAGATTTTCTATACCTTACTATATACACTAATTCTTGAGCGCTGCCAGGAAGTTGTTTTGCTTCAACTTGGCACGATGCACCTTCTTGGCCTGTTTTCTCATGTAGCGGAACTCGTCGGTGGCTTTCAACTGGGCTTCCTGAGCCCCTTTGTCGAGTATCGTCCATAGCCATTCTGGATATTCCTCGTCTTTTAAAGCCACTATTGGCTTGCCACTTTTCATAATATTGATATTAAGCGCCGTACCCTCTTTTACAGACGACTGTAACGCTGTTCGACAGCTGCTAAACTGTCTAACCAGTACACCTCTGAACATTGAATAAAAATTTTTCAACTAATTAGTATAAACCGGGCTGTGCTCAAACTATGCCTTGACGGGATACAACATTCTGAGCAAATAGGAATACCAAGTTTGTTTGAGCAGGAAGGTATAACGTTGTGCTCTATGTTCTGCAACCTTTTCACTTTCTGAGCGTGCGACCAACATTCGACGGATTTTCCATTCTCTATATGGGAGCAAACATAGAGCCGAAACAAATGCAGTGATAAGAACCAGTATTTGGCACCAAAGATATGGGTTATCTAGTGATTCGTCAATTAATTTTAGCGCGAGAATCTCTGCTCCAAAATACGGTCCTGAACTAACCATACAAATGAAAGTTTGTGCTGGAAGTAAGTCCGATCCACCACCAACAATATCTGCTGCCAATGGAGTAAAATTGACCCAATTAATGCCCAAAATGAAGCCACTTAAAAACGCAAACCCGATCATTTGCGAATATGTTCTAACAAATATCCAATAGACTCCTGTAAATAAAGCCACAAGCATTGTACCGACAATAGTAGTGTTGGAACGTCCATATCTATCAGAAAGAAAACCCATAGCTGGACGACCAACTATTTGGGCAACACTTTGAACAGTAGTCACATTAGCACCTTGACTGTATGATAAACCAATGGATGTACTATATGCCGACATTGAAAACAACAAAATGCAATAGGCAAAATTGTAAATTAGACTCCAAGCAGTGACATATAAAACTGGAGGCAGAGTCATGATTTTCAGATTGAACATCTGTTTGAATTCATGCCAGAGATTGGTATCTTTGGAATTGAACGGTTTTCGAGGCTTAATAAGCAAAATAGTAATGGAAAGCATCACTCCACAAACAATAGCCACCATTCTTAACGCCCAAACATGGCTACCAGTAAGACTGATAATTGCATCTGAAGAACGAGAAAAAATCAGTCCAGAAAGTCCAGCACCACAAACTCCAATTCCAGTGGCAATCGACCTCTTATTAAGAAACCAAGTTGGTAAAATGATCACAGCAGGTCCTCCAACAAATATATATCCAACTCCAGTCATGAATCCTTGAAACATAATTAGCTGTGTAAGGGTTTTTGCTATGGAAGCTAGCCAATATGCAACAAAGATTATGACCAAACCGATACTCATGACTAATTTTAAAGGATATCTCTTAGCCAAGACGTTTCCGAATTGACAAAGCATGAAGCTGACACCTAATGAAGTTCCTCCGATCATGGAAAATTGCTTTTTGGTTGCTCCTGGAAATAGATCTGCTTCTAGATAATAATTGAGATAGACACCAAAAGCCGAATTAACACCCCAAGAAAACGTATTTGCAGAACAAACCAATGCTGCGGCTAACCAGGCGTCGAATCCTCCATCTGGTGGACGATCCATCACGTCTGTCATATTATATTGTCCATCATACTCCTCACGACGGAGGATCTCCGTTTCCACTCTAGTGAGTTCGTTTTCGTCTCGAACTGCCTCCACCACACTTGAAGCTCGCGAGATAATCTTTGCGATCCCACTCCTCGGTGGTTCTGGTTCGCATGGCTCGTGTAAAGATATCACGGCCAGCGATTTGGAAGAAGAATCGGATTCCATTTATGATTAATAATAATTTTAGCGAATATTTCGCGTTATCATTAGATATCAAGACGTTTACAGATTTCTATAAATAGTGGACTGGGTGAGCCGATGATTGGCCATCCATCTTCATCTAGAGTCCATTGAAGGTTTTGTAGATCTTTTAATATGAGTTCGTCCTCAGAAGTCATTATAGGACGATAAGAAAGCTTAGTCACTGAACTGACGTAACTTTTCGTACAAGGTTGATACCAAAACGATTGTGCAGTTAGAACACGACGGAGTTTGTCATTAGGAGCAGCAGCAAAGAGTAATGCGATTGTACGTTGTTTGTCCTGTTTCACTTCCAATTGATAGTTGTATTTGGTCCGGAAATAATTGGTAGCAGCAACGGCATTAGCAAAATCAAACGGCGTTTGATGCACGAAAAATTTGACTATGATGCCTAGAACTACCGGATTCGGTTTGACTTGAACCCATTCCAAAAACCTGAATGCAATTTCTGGACCGGCTTGCTTTAACAATAATGGTAGAAATAGGGCTTGAAATCCGGGCCGAATTAATTCGGGATATTTGAATATGCCGAAACTTTTTTTGCCAACATGTTGAACAATATGCTGTGCCACAATACTAGCCTCTCGCGCCACATTCATCCCACGGTAGTTCATGACGCTAAGAAATGCTACACGGGCCTGCCAACTAGTCAATTTCCTGTACATGAGTCCGAAAGTAGCTCCTTCTGGTACGAGACCTTGTACTTGCATTTTTTTCAAGATCCATTCCTCGAATTGGATTTCGTCAGGTTGTTTCAATGCCCGTTTCGCCATAATAGCATAATTATAGGTCTTCACAGTGGGGGAATAATTCCAACGGGAGAACTTGTCTAGTAAACCAAGCAATTCGGTCCATTTTTCCGACTTGTAGAACTCTAAACCAATCAAATTGAGTGTTTTCGAATTGTGCAAGAACTCGTATCGATTCTCCAACAATGGAACCAGATCAGACTTTGATTTGACCATCTGTTTCACATAATTAGTAAAACTGGGACACCCCATTTCTTGAGGTTTCTTATTGCGACTTTCCCTGCCAGAATTCGGCACCAGAAACATATCTATCAATCGTTCATCTGCTTCCAAATCAGACTCTCTTTTCAATCCCAAATTCAATTGCTCTACCCGTAAATCCACCTCCCGTTCATCTACCCCCACAACAGCCCATTCTCGTGGCTCGATCCGCACAATCTTGTTCTCTTTAACAGCTAAAAAAGGCTCTGATCGCCATTGAATCATATCAACAACACCAATCGAGTCCAATCGTCGTAAATACCCCATCCCTCGAACAACAATCATCCGCCCAGCTAGATTCATGCTCCCCACTTTTTTCCATACAGGTTTTTTTATCTTGATTTCATTACATAATCACATTATTTCATTGCAGCGGCTCAGAACTGGAGCTGAGTCTGTTAATATGGAAATAAACATCTGTTCCATAGCCTTCCATGCTGATAAGTTTCAAATCTCCAGAAAAGTACCGCGCATACAGTCGACTGTGCGGTAATCCAACTCCAAGTCCCATGAACGGCGGTTTATGCTCGTTATCCGGCTCTTGAAGCTCTCCAGCAGAGGTGTAGAAATACGTCCAGATAAGCGGCACTGCAGACCGAGGAATCCCCCCTCCTTCATCACTCACCTTGATGGTGATATCCTCGTTACCCTCGGCAACAATAATCTTAACAGGCGGGAATTGGACATCCTCGATGTCAAGCTCTGGATGGAGCGAGGTGTGATGTTCCACTATAGCGCGGAGCGAGTTTTTCAATGTCTCGAACAACATGTGTACTAAATGGCCTGGTACATACATGAAATTGAGGTCTGAAGGTGCATAGAGTTTCACTTTGGGAGCTTCCATGATTCCGTAATGTTCTTCACAGGCAAAACGAGCTGCATCGATGGCGTCTTGGGCGATTTCCATGACGTTAGTATTGAGACAAATGATCCCCACGTAATTGCTATTTGCCAAGTTGGTAGTGCTTTGTTCATACAAAGCAATGGTTTGACCAATCAACATTCGAATTCCAATCCGACTCATGTAGAATCGGTCCAAAAACTGATTAATGCTTCCATCCAGATATTTGAAGTTATTATCTCGTTTCCAATGTTGGACTCCACGAGCAATAGTAGTCACAGTAGCATCATGACGTTTCTTGATCTTGACAAGTGCTGTGTTCACCAATTTATTATATTCAAGAACATCACTTGAATAAACCACGTCTTTCGGTGTTGGAACAAAGTACGATTTTCGAGTCCTGACAGGCGAATTTGCCAAGACATTCACCTCCAATGGATGCATATGTGTATGTTCAATTATAATACCATCATCTTCGAACTTGGCAGGTCTTCCTGTTGTCGAATGAGTAAGATTCTGTTCTGCCTCTGGATATAACAGCTTGCGCATTTGGTCGCTTATCTGGGGCTCAGGAATGGCCTTAAGTTCCTCAAACGATTGGGCATACCAATCGCGCACCAAAAGAATCGACGGATCATTGTTTAACCCATATGGAAGCTGCTCCAGCTCTTTGACCCGATGACTCAGACGGATCGGAAGCTCTTCCAAAATAAACCGGGAGGCGTGGAAAACAGAACCTGGCGATGGCTGCGGACCAAATTGAACCATCTGTCGCAAAGAAACGCCCGTCTGCGGCACACAGGCGTATTTATATATCTCCTCTCGAAGCGTCTTGCCCAGTTTCCACATGCAGATTTTTTACTAAAAATTTTGACACATAAATAGCAAACAAATACATAATAATTACCGTCCCCCCACCGCCGTGAGCACCGCGCCATTCACGTCGTTTAGAAGATTATTGACACGCTCGCGTCCGTAATGGATGTTTTCATTCAAAAGGTCTGTGAACCGGTCCTTGCCAAGCATCAAACGGCCAAGCAAACTGCGCGAGTTGTCAATTAGCTTGGAGATCAATGTCACATTATCCAAATTGAATAAATGCAACTGAGTGCCAACAAGAACCAACATCAACAACACCATGAATGGCAACCAGAAGAACAACAACCGCTTATCGGCATCCAACGCCTTCTGCGATGATTTCAGCGCGATCTCCAAGTCTTTAGGTCTCTTAGTCACCTTCTTTTGCGCCGGCTCATGACCAGTAAAGTTCAGCATCGATCTAGACGATTCCCCAGTAGGGAATAACTCGTTATAAGAAGGAAGCATCTCGGGAACCTCATCACAATCACTCAAACTCGAAACAGAACCAATAGAAGTAGGCTTACCAAAAGCATTGCGCATCTTGAGCCACAAACTGACTCCTGTAGTTTTAGCCTTCTTCTTACGCTCCACCCGAGTCACCATCTCCGGCTCCAGCTCATCTTCATCATCTGCATCATCTTCAAAGTCCTCTGGGTCTTGCGAATCGTCCTCAAAGAAATCCGCCTTATTCAGACCAGATTTGCCAACACTAACAAACTCCGGCTCATAGTCATTGTAAACTGAATCAATCGAATCATTCGAGTATCGTCTGTTGATCGAAGGGAATTGTGGACCAGTGGTATCTTCCAATAGGTCCAGAACGTTCGAATCAGAAACGTCTCTCAACGACCGCTCGTTGTTCATTCTCATCGACGCCACTGCCCCGTAATTCACCAACACCTTGATCAATCCTCTGTGTCCATTGATAAAGGCATAATGTAGCGGAGTAATATCGTTCAAATCGCGCGAGTCCAGTTTGCAACCGTTCTCAATCAAGTACCGACAAAGTTTCACATAACCCTTTATACATGCCAAATGCAGCATCGTCTGGCCTTCGAGCGTACAAATAGCCCAGTTCGGCACAGCGATCGGCGAATTTGGCAATTTCAGCATCGACAGGAACTTCAAAACCATCTCCTCATGATCAAGGGCACTCTTGGAAAGCTCAGTCATCTGGATAGTAGCTTGCTCCACCCAATTACCATACTCAGCCTCGGATGGCGGAGCACTACCTGGTTGTTGCTGCTGCTGTTGAATGTTGGAACTGTTGTTGCCAATAATCCGCTTGGCAATGTTCTTGGCATCTTCCAACTTTCCATTCATCTTGAGACCAACAATTTGCAACGCCAACTCAACAAGTTGTCTGTCCGAGTCATCGGTGTATGTGAAAACTTGTTGCGAGGACGAGTTCAAAATCCCGTTCTTTCCGTCTGCAGAATTGTCCTCGAAAGTCACCAAGACTGCTCCAGCTTGAGAGGCTGGTGGCAAATAGGTGACGATCGTCGAATTGGACCAGCAATGCGTTGCTAGAGCGACATTCGAACCAAACTTGACTGTGAGTCCTGGTCGGAAGTTAGAGCCCAACAATGTCACCTCAATACCACCCCGGATCGGGCCTTGAGCAGGTATGATCCGTTGGATAGTAGGAACCGACTGTTGATTCAGTGCAGTTGCAAGACTGATTCCTGAGTGACTTTGCTGTAATTGAACAGAGGATTTTCTCTCTGGCGTTGTTGAGAAAATACTGGTGGCAGAAGAGGCTCCAAAACAGTTCTGCGGTGACAAGTTGTCGGAGCTGCCTGGTGAGTCGCGTTTGCTCAAATTCGATGAGATGGAGTCCTGGCGCGAACCCACCATACCTTTAGACCGCTGCTGCTGCACTGCGTCATAATACGTGCCCGACGAACTGTCTGCCGGTGAGAGATGTCTCTTTTGCCGTTTGAAACCGCGCGAATCGTCCATTGTAGGCAAAGTTAGGTGCGTAGCAGTGCTGTTACTCGTATTCTCGCTCGAGGATTCATCCACACGCATCTCCTGCTTGATTGATTCTTGTTCTGGCGAATTAGATTGTTCACCATCTTTCATCAACTTCTTTCTGTCCATAATGAGAATTGGTGCAGATAAAGTCTTTCCAAGCACGTTCCCATCAGCATCTTTCAATACAAAGAACAGCTTGAATCCATTCGGCTCTTGGTGATGTCTGCAATAACACACAATTCTGGTGAGAAGATCGATAGCTTTTTCAGCGGCACCGTTTCCTGTTGGTCGTGGAAACGAAATCACCTCTTTGCTGTTGAAAATAATTGCCCGACGCGGAATGTTGAGATTCCAATTGATGGAATCCTCGGCAATACCTCGCTTGCGACGGGAAGCACGCTTCATCTCACGACGCATACACCGTTTGCAAACGTTACAAGAACGTAATCTCTCGTAGGGTGCTTCGTTGGAATTTGTTCCTGCACCCACCACAAAAGTGTCGAGAAACAAAATGTGAGGCTTGACACTTTCCGGAACCTCGGTGCTTTCCAAAGTCAATTTTGGCTTGGCTATCGTATCACGCGGAAGACGTAGAAGGAATTGTGGGGGAGGAGGAGAAATATTGAGTCTGATCTTCATCTGTGTCTCGACTCTTGAGGACGAAGGCAATTCTTTGATTTCCAAATGATACATCAAATTGTCATCAGGCATCAAATATTCGGCAGGAAGCGTGCTAGTAGTAACATCATTGGTATCTCCCTTCATCTGGATCTTGTCAGCAAGTTCTTCGTAACTCGGAAGCTGTGGCGCGTTAGCAATTCCACCGAATTTGAGTTTCATCAATTCTTGTCGACTTTTCTCAAATAATTCAAACTCCTCTGCTTGATCGTTTGAGTAAATATTGTTGCTGTAATGTTCCTCGGGAGCCATAAAATCAACGATATCATCGTTTTCCATCTTAATCATATTGTCTGTTTGGTCAATTTCGTCGTGTTTTGGGTATCCTAATAAGTCATCTTCTAGATCTGACCGCCCCCGTTGGGACTCTGGGAACTCGAGCCCACGGCCCGTCTGGTCATAAAGTCTCATGTCCAAAAATTCATCTAGAACATCACGGTCATTCAAATGCGATCCTAGAAGCTCTTGCATCGGCTCGCCCATCTGGGGGCTCATCGAAAGCAATCCGTCCATCTTCACGGTATAAATGTTCTATGTTTTGAGTAGAAATCCAAAGTTCTAGAAACCTGATTGTTTCTCTGGATCGTGTTCAACAATTCAACTCGAAATAACACCGATTTCGCGAGTTTAATGACTTGTAGGAAATGATAAACTTCAATGGGAATAATCTATTTGTTTTAAATCGCAAAATTTCTTTTCAGTATATAGGTTACCCGGCCGAGATCGTGGTACCACTAAGGGTGTTTCGAAAGTAAGCAACCATCGCCTGGATGGGGTTATCGATAGTTGTTCTATCCAAAGCTCTAGAATCTACAGCCTACTGGTGATTTTAGGAAATTTCAATAGGCGCTTATTTTGGTTTCTAGCCATGTATTTTGTTGCTATGTATAAATCTTGTTACACGCGTTTTTTATTCCCTATAAAAATTAAAGATTGAAATTTTTCAAATCTTTTTATGACTACTTTTCGAATAATCACAGGCTCATATGAGCATTCTTTACTGTGTGTTTCGGTGACTTTACCTGATGAGACGATCAGTCAGGCGGTTTTCCAACCGATCTTCCATTTCCAGGCCCATTCGTTGTCTATTAGGGCCATGGATATCGCTAAAAGATATCTTGTTTCTGGATCAAATGATGAACATATCAAGATCTATGATCTTCAGAAGCGAAAAGAATTGGGAACGTTATTACAACATCAGGGATCGATTACAAAGCTTGTTTTTTCACAAGAATCCGATGATCAAAGTGAATATGTGAGCCATAAGAATGGAAAATGGCTTCTTAGTGCAGCAGAAGACGGTAAGATTGTCATTTGGAGAACTAAAGATTGGGAACAATTTGGTATTCTTAAAGGTCATACTGGTAGAGTTAATGATCTGGCTATTCATCCTTCTGGAAAAGTGGCTATTTCTGTCAGTGATGATAGAACAGTGAAATTATGGAATTTAATGACTGCTAAAAAGGCCTCGACTTTGAAGCTTAAGGGAGTGTTTACTCGGGGTCAATTACCGAACTTTTGTTGTTTCTCTAGTGATGGAGAATATTTCGTTGTTGGATTCTTGAATCGGTTGATGGTTTATCAAACTAGAGAAGCAAAGATTATTGCCGTTTTCCAATTGAAACAGACGATAATGAAGATGCAATTTTTGGTTCTAGAAGGTCAAGAATATCTTGTCATTGCCAATGGTAATGGAACGATCCAATTTTTCACTTTTGAACAAGTTACACATAAAAATGAAGAGACAGAGCCTTTAGAGGAGCCAGAATTCACGCTCCAAGGCCATGCTAATAGAGTTAAGGATTTCAGTATCTATCAGGAGAAGAAAGATTCCAAGGTGGTCACATATCTTGTTTCGATCTCGTCGGATGGTAAGATTGTTGTTTGGGATATGAAATTGCGCGATCAGATTGCTGTTTATGATTCGGGTGAACGTTTAAATGTGGTGGCCACGGTGAATGAGAGTGTTGAAAAAGCATTAAAACCACGCCATGACCCGCTGAAAAAAGAGGTCGAGAGCGAGTACGAGAGCGATGGTGAGGTGGTGATGCGTAGTGCAGACCGCAAGAAGATGAAAAAACGCAAGAAGAAGCTGCTTAAGGTGGAAAGAGAGTAAATAATGTTCTATAGATCACAATCTGGCAACGTGTTTGTCGAACAAAGCCTTAGCACGTGTCCAAACTGGAGCAGTGTCTCTTTGAGGAAGTTGTTTCAAAGAAGGAAGCAGGTCTGTAACGAAAAATTCAGAAGCTTCTCTTGGTAGCAGAGAAGGAAGATGATCGATACTGATGACCGATAATTTAGGACCCTTAGTTGTATCCACCTTAACAGTTGGCTCGTTGAAGACCGTAGCAATTGTGTAGACAGGAATTGGATTATGTGGGTTGGTGGTGTCTGCAGAAACGTCCACAATGGTTCTGAGGTTTCTCTTCTCATCATTCAAAGTGTTGATGTCACAGAATGGAGGAATTGGTTGCGACAGATAAATACAGTTGACAAAAATGTCTGCATCAACAATCTCTTTGAAAGGACCACCTTTAGCAGTCTCTGCCATATCCCATTTGATGATGTTTTCCTCAGGAATTCCGACTTTACGACACAAATCAACGGCTCCCGATCCACATCTTCCCAGAGCACCAATCACCAAGACAGTAGGATATTTACCACTCTTGGAAACTCCTTCATCCAAGGCCTTTTTGACATCGGCAACAAGTGCATCTTCATTAGGATAAGGACTGACACCTCCCAAATCTTCAGAATCATCATGAGTCTGTTTGAAAGCCCAATCTTCCACACCCAAAGCAGCACCAGCGAATCCGGCATAGAATCCAAAAGCTGCAACACGTCTACCTTGATCGTTTTCCAAGAACTCAAGGTCGTATAAAGTACCTTTTCCAGCAGGGAAACGAGAAAGAACATCTTTCCATCCAGCTTGATCTTTATAACAATGAGCAAATTGGATGTGTTCATGAACCAATGGGAAGTTTTCTTCTGGCAATTCCTTCAATCCCAAGATGATACGTTCCTTTGGAGCATTCACCCAAGAACCTTCCTCGACAATCTTGGCTCCAACAGCCTCGTATTCTTTCCAGTCGAATGTAGATTGCGAAGACTTCTCGACAAAGATCTCGAAGTCACCAGTCTCTAAAAGCTGTTTAGTGGTGCTAGGAGTCAATGCAGCTCTGGCCTCCAATGGTTTGGTCTCTGCTCTCAAATGTAAAATAACTTTTGACATGATGAATAAAGTTAAAAAGTTTTTAATCAGTCATTTTGTCATTTTGTCACTTTGTTTTTATAGTCGCGTCGATCTTTTAACAAAAACATTTATCCTTCTTTTTTATCGATCTTGTTTTTATGTCCACCAACAGTCCCAACACGTCCACCTTGACGATTTCTCCGTTGGTGACCAACAAGAGGTCTAAGGATTACTTCCAGACACCTCCTAACATGTTGGGACAGCGAATTCCATCGCAACAACAGTCTCACAATCGGGTCTTTTCGTCACCCAATGTGGCCAAATCTGTTCATAGCAAGCTCAGCACACTTACGTCGAATCAAGATGATGAGGAGACCCCAATGACTCAAGCAGACAAGCTTCGTCTTTGGCGTCATGATGCTTTAATGCAACATCATTACAATACTGCCATCTATGTTGGAGACAAGGTACTTTCTCTTACAAATGATCCAAACGATGCATTCTGGCTAGCCCAGGTGCATTATGCGAATGGAAATTATCAAATCGCAAGAAATCTACTGGCTGGTCCGAAATTCGAGGAATCTGTCAGTTGCAGATACCTGGCAGGGCTGTGTTTGATCAAATTGGAGAAGTATGATGAAGCATTAGACGTGATTGGAGAGGTCAATCCTTTCAAAACTGACCATTCGGTGAAAAACCCAGATGGAGGAGTCAAATTAGAGGCCTCAATGTGTTATCTTCGTGGTCTAACCTATAGCAAACAGAATAATTTTGACCGTGCTAAAGAATGCTATAAAGAGGCGATCTTGGTTGATGTGAAATGCTTCGAGGCATTTAATGAGCTTATTAATAATCATCTCATGTCTCCTGATGAGGAATGGGAATTACTGAGTTTGCTCAACTTTGATGACGCCGACAATAATAATGAATTGGTCAAATTGCTTTACACGACAAAACTGAACAAGTACAAAAACATTCAAGTGTTTGAAGAAGTTGAACAACGTCTCAAAGACGAATACAACTTAAATGAGAACCTTGACATTCTTCTAAGTCGCGCCGATTTGCTATTTATTCAATGCAGGTTCCAGGAATGTCTAGATCTTTGCGAGAAAATCATCCAACGTGACGAGCTCAATCTCTCGGTCTTACCTAATTATTTGAGTTGTCTCCACGAGCTTGGAGGCAAGAACAAGCTGTTTCTGATGGCTCATAAACTGGCCGAGAACTACCCGAATCATCATATCACATGGCTGGCCATTGGAATCTACTATTTTTCCATCAAGAAGACAAACGAGGCTCGAGTGTTCTTTTCCAAAGCATCAATGATCAATTCGAACTTTGGCCCAGCATGGATTGGATTTTCGCATACATTTGCTGCTGAGGGAGAACATGAACAGGCCATCAGCGCGTACGCTACTGCATCCAGACTATTTCCTGGAATCCATCTTCCAAATCTGTTCCTGGGAATGCAATATCTTCAAATGAATAATCTGACCTTGTCACAGGAATATCTGATGTCCTCCTATTCGATTTGTCCTACAGATCCTTTGTTACTCAACGAGTTGGGAGTTTTATTTTATCGACGCACGCAACTTACTAAAGCTGAGAATTTCTTCCAAAAAGCATTGAACGCGGCCAAATCGCTGGACTCGAACGCAAAGGCATGGTCTTCGATCCATTGCAACCTGGGTCATGTTTACAGACGATTGAACATGTTAGATAAATCGCTTAGTCATTTCAACCAGGTGCTGCGGATCTCGCGCAAAGACGTCAACATCTATTCTGCCATAGGTCTTTTGTTTCTCAAGATGGGTAAGATTTCCAAAGCCATCGAGACTCTTCACATTGCTCTTTCTATTCAACCCAACGATCCAATTGCATTAGATTTACTCAACAAGTCACTGGAAAGTAACTTGAATATTACCAACAAGAAGATTTTGGACGAGCCCTTGCCGCGGAAACACGTTCTACAGACTCCGATCAACAAATCTGTGCGCAACTTGAAGCTCATTGGCGAGGACAAGAGACGAGATCTGGATATGATAGCGGAGGACCTTAAACGAGGAGAAGATTCTAGTGAAGAAGATGACGAGATTATGGAGATTGAGAGTGAATAATTGCTATATATAGACGTCAAACGAAGTGAAGGAAAAGCAGGAATATCGAGAGATACGACATGGAATTTGTAGTAGCTGCTGCCTCCCATAGGATGATACTGAGCGAGCTCGAGGAGGAACTCTGAATTGAGAGAGTGAAGCCAGCAGAGCTACTAGAGCTTGCACATTCGGTACAGGTAGCTGTCTTAGTGATCTCTGTAGTGAGGGTGGATGTTGAAGACAAGGAATCAGACCAAGTTGAAGATTCGCAAGTGGTTTGAGTCGTGGTCAATGTTTCTAAAGTGGTTGCAGGTGTTTCCAATGTAGTGGTGAGGGGCGTTGTTTTAGTTGTTTTAGTTGTTTCCATAGTTTCCGAGGTCTTCGAAGTTTTCGTAGAGGTTTCCTTGCTTGAAGTTTCTGTAGTACTTTTGGTGCTGGTTTCTGCAAGAGATGAGCCGTAGGATTCTGATTGCGTGGTGGTGACCAGGATGGTGGTAGGAATATGGGTGGTACTTTCAGGAGTGGTGGTACTATCAGGAGTAGTGGTACTCTCTGAAGATGTAGTGGTGTACGTGGTAGTTTCAGAAAGTTCACACTTGGTACAGACGGTAGCTGTGGTGGTGGATTCGGAGGTGAGGGTGATCAGCGTTGAGGTCAATTCGGTGGAGCTGTCAGTGGTAGAACTGGCCAACGGAGTGATATCCTTGTTGCATTCCGTGCAGGTGGTGCTGGTGACGGTGCTGAGGGAGTAGACGGTTGATGTTGGACAGGGTGAGATTGTGGTGAACGAGGAGACCGAGACGGTTGTTTTGTCGGCAGACGAGAAAGTGAGAGAGACAGTAGTCACGAAGGGGGTGTTGCAGCCGTAGGAAGAGGAGCTAGTGCTCGATGATAAGGAAGTTGAGGGGGAGGGGGTGGATGATGAGGATGAAGTTGAAGAAGTTGATGTTGAAGAAGTTGATGTTGGAGAGGTTGATGTTGAGGAAGTTGATGTCGAGGAAGTTGATGTTGTAAAGGAAGTCGAGGTAGTTGGTGTGATTGATGAGGTGGATGTCGACAACAAGGTGGAACTCGAGGAGGAGGACGGGTGAGTGGACGTTGAAGAGCTGGAAGAGGTGGAGCTGGATGAGGAAGAGGTAGTGGAAGAGGAAGAGGAAGTGGAGGACGTAGTGGACGAGGACGAGCTCGATGTGCTAGTGCTTGTGCTAGTGCTTGTGCCGCTGCTCGTTGTGCTTGAACTCACCTCTTCCGTCTTCTCGCACAGCTCGCACGTCTTGCTTGTTGGACAGGCTCTGGAGGTGACGTACGTGGTGGTGATGACGCTGCCCCCCTCGGAGCTGGTGTCAGTGACTGTGAACGGCACGTCACAGGAGATCAACGACGTTTCTCTGCTCGACGTCGAGGTCGATGTCGAAGAGGAGATGTCACAATATGTCACCACGACCGAAGTCTCGCCATAATCGTTGACGGCTGTAGAGTAGCTCAATTGTTGCCATTGACTGCTACCATCCTTGACAACCAGAGTAGGAACAAACGTAACAGGAAGATATGTCGTGACGGTAGCTCCATTGTTGGTCACCGTGGTGACCGATCCATAATCAGTGGTGGTTTTACAAACCAATCCTGCAGCATAGCAGTATTTCGAAGTGAGAGTGGTATATTCCTCGGCCAAGACGGCAGCCAAAAGTGTAACGAACGATAATGCTTGTCTCATTGCTTGGAATTGTTATGCATCGTACTGCTCTTTATATAGCGAGCATTGGATGGTGACATGTTTCAAAATTGCAAACTTCAAAGTTGGACCTTTGAGGTCCAAAAAGGGAATTGTGCACTAAAAATATTTTTAGTGCTAGATCTCGGGATTCCAAATCGGGCATTGAAAGGACAAGTCTGAATATTTAGTTCAGGAACAAACGAGTCAAACAGATCTCACACTGAAGGAGGCTGCGTATCATACAGCACCAATGTAAATATAGCTGTTCTAGCCCGTTCTTTGAAGTCGGAAATGGTGCAATGATTGTTCAAAGTGCGAACTGCCTCGTAGAAGCCTAAATCGATCAATTTGCGTGCTCTGTTCTTGGGACTAAGATATCTTTTGTAATCATCAGAAGAATCGATATCCATCTCTTCGGTTCGTTCCACACCACTGCTTTCATCCTCATCTTCATCATTATCATCTGAAGAAGTGGTTTCTTGACGCCAACTCAAATTGATAATCACCCAGACAACACTCAATCTAATCTGCCATTGTTCTTCATCATCGGGAGTGGTTTCCGAGTAATCGAGATAACTTAGGAGTTTCCGTAACAATCCTTCATTGCACATAATCAATGATCGATTGTTTGCATTTGATGCTGCAAGATGAACAACAACATAAACAATAGCCACAATTACATCTGTATTGTTAGTCTGTTCCAAATGTGCCAACAAAAAGTCCAAGAATGAAGAATGGCCATATTTGCGTGCAACCTCGGACTCTGCAAAATACATCATCACTTGATTCGAATAATTGAATGATCCAACAGCCAGATTCCGTAATATATTGAAACATTGTTCTTGAATACGTTCATTTGGATCACAGCATAATTCAAAGATCTTCTCTAACGAAACAGATTTCTTGAAGTTCTCTTTGAATTCCCGATTGTCTCCAAATAACGAGTTCTTGATAACCCATAAAGAGTTGAGTCGCAAAGAATCGTATTTGGAATTGTAGATAAAATTCTCCAACAACAACGAGAGTTCATTGGATAATAATTCCTGTTTGACAGCACTAAATTCCACAATCAAGTTCGAAATGATTCCCAATACAACTGATTTGAGTCCAACTTCATCCATCCGAAGTTCTTCTGGTAGATTTTCAATTGCCTCGTCGGAAATTTGCAACAAATTGATCAGTTTGTTAACCAAACGAAGTTCAACCAAATATGTACGTAATAAACTGGCCGATCGTGAAAGCGAACGCAATAAATAACATCCAGATAAGGTGATACGATTGGATAATTTCAAAATACCAATCTGATTGGCACTTGGTGGAGCTCCTTGTAATTCTGAATGGATTTGAAAGTGTCTTGATATCGAGTCCATAATAATAGGAGCTATATCATATTTGATGATCAACTCCCTATAATCTTCTCTAAGACCACCAATACAACTCATAATAAGTAACGAATCGGAGATCTTGTGTAGAGTATCTTCATCAATAAACGAATCCTCAGAAGAATAATTGGAACAGATGATATTGGCAATGGTTTCAAAGAAACCAATTTCCACCAGATAATCACTAATTGAAGAATCATCCTCCGAAATTTGAGACAACAAATACAATGGTGACATTGTACGAGGAAGTTTATAACTCAAACTCAAAGTTTGTTCTGAATCACCAACAATTCTGGTTCTATTGATTCTTCCAACCAAAGCTGTAGCCAATTTCAAATGATTACAACTTTTCTCCTTCGAATTTGTCACAAAGTTCCTTGTATAATGAACAAGAACATTGATTGCACTGAGTTGGATATTGAGATTGTATGAACCCAATGCTGCTGTTAAAACAAAGTATAATGGCGTTGGAAGCACGATGGAATTCGGTTTCATCACGTTCAAAATATGAGCCAATGCATAGAATGCAGGACTAAGATCGGTTTCAGTAGCAGGAACAAAGTCTGGCAATTCCAAAGTTTCCGAGAACTTCTTAAATATAGTGGCATTGTTCACTCTCAACAACGAAGCCATTAATGAAGAGATCATGATTGATATTCTCTTCATCAAAGGTTTATAAAGTTTCACCAAACTGGCATGTTTAACAAACGGAATGATCATCAATGTATTGAACAACAATGATTTGCTGGTATTGACATTGTTCAGAATCAAATACAACAAATCCACAAACTTGTCCGGAAATATATCCGAAACCGTATTAGTGGAGACAAGATCTATCAAAGTGCGGAAATTGATCTCTGCCAAAACAAACGGATCGCGAATCGTACTTTGGACCAAGATGTTGCAGATGTTGCGTTTCACCAAGAAGTCGATATTGGTACGCAGATAGCTGAACGATTGCACCACCTGTGCGGCGTTTTGTAACATGTGTTTATCAGTTTCTTGTAGCAAGATGGTCTCCAAAACATGGAAATAGGGCTCTAATTTTGTCTTCTCCTTGTCATTTCCCAAAACATCGAGTTTCACTTGCTCAATCGTTCGTTGCTTGTCCTGAAATGGCAGCAAGTTGAAGGTCTGTAAAGAAGCCATTTCTGTCAAAGAAATATGGGTTAATTATTTTTATCTACAATTTTTCTTCATGCCGAGAGATCCTCTGATTGGAATTGTTGGTAAGCCGTCAAGTGGTAAGTCGACGACGTTGAATTCGTTGACCGATGCCAACGCGAAAATTGGCTCGTTTCCTTTCACGACTATCGACCCCAACAGGGCCACTGGATACCTTCAAATTGATTGTGCTTGTGCAAGGTTTGGAAAACAAGACCAATGTAAACCAAACTATGGCTGGTGCCATGAGGGTAAACGTCATGTTCCTGTGGAGCTTCTGGATGTTGCAGGGTTGATTCCTGGTGCTTCTCAAGGTCTTGGACTTGGAAATAAGTTTCTGGATGATCTTAGACAAGCTGACGCTTTAATCCATGTTGTCGATGTCTCGGGAACCACCGATGCAGAGGGCAAGGCTACTAGAGGATATGATCCCGTGCGAGACGTGGAATGGCTTCAGGACGAGATCCGTCTCTGGATCGAAACTAATCTGAAAAAACGATGGGGATCCATTGTTAGAAGACATATTGCCACCAAATCGTCCATCGTCGAGACATTGCGCGCGCAATTCGGTGGATATGGTGCCACTGCGAATCTTATTGCCCAGGCTGTCGATTCGATTGAGAATTTGCCTCCTTTAGACCAATGGGATGACCATTGGATCACTGTCATGGTGAAACATTTCATGATGTTCAAATTCCCAACAGTGTTGGCTCTCAACAAGATCGATCATCCAGATGCAGACAAGAATGTTAGCAAGATCTTGCTGAAATATCCCGACTCCAGAGCTGTTTTGACAAGTGCTATCACCGAAGTGTTTCTTCGTAAATTGGCCAAACAAAATTACATCAAATACGAGGAAGGAACCGAATTCATCGATACTTTAGAAGATCTTGGACAAGATAGTGGACTAAAGCCGTTGGACGACAAATTACTTGAAAGAATAGAACATATTAGAGATTTGGTGCTGTTCAGATTCGGTTCAACAGGAGTGGTGCAAGTTTTGCAAGAAGCAGTCAAAATTCTTAATCTGGTTCCAGTTTTCACTGTGAGAAATATCCAAACCTTCACTGGTAGCTCGGGATCTCAAGTGTTCAGAGACTGTACACTGGTGAAAAAAGGAACCTCTGTTGGAAAGGTTGCAAGACATATTATGGGCGAGGTGACCATTGCAGCAATAGAAGGAGTGGAAGGAAAGAGAATCAGTATAGAAGATACGGTTGATATCGGTAAGAACGATATCTTATCGTTCAAAGTGGTTCCTGGCGGGCTGTCCTAATGTAGCATGTATATATCCCGAAACATCCGTACACTGCCTCTTTTACAGCCGCCCTTACCCGGTTGAAAAAATGTGGAAGATTCTAGAAAAAATAAGCCTTTTTCTCCTTCACTAGTGAACAAAGAACACTCTAACAGTGCAATTAAGGTGGTAGCAGATCATTAGCATCCCATAACCCACCCTCGTTTCAAATACATCCTTAAAGACTGCATAGTCACGTCTTTTGCAAATCACGTCAACACTCCATCTTGCTTTCAATTTTCAGGCAGGGTAACCTCCCTCAACCCCACCACGCAAGACAACTCTACTCATTTCGTTGACCTTCAACATGGGGACTTATAAACCAGATGAGCTCGATGAGCTGGCTGGGACCTCCCAAATAGAGGAATTGATCGACCAGCCAAACATAAAACATGAACCTGTCATTATACCCAATATGTCTAATGAGGATCTGCTTATGGACCATTCTCCTTTCCAACTTGGACCGCCGGATGCTATTCCGTTAGGTGAGCAGTCTTCAGTGACTCCGATTATCACGACTCCGCAATCCTCCGCCTCTGCCAAAACTAGTTACGACAACAAATATGCAATTTCGAGATACAATCAGCCGACTCCGTATTATGAGAGTTCTCAAATAGCGGCTGTTCCGAACAATTCCAAGACGGTTCCATTTAAGAAGCCTAAACCCAAGAAGATTCAAAACCAAGCCTCGGGTCCTCCGAAGCGGCCGTTTTTCGTTGTCAAGTTGTGGAACATGGTTAACGATCCGTCAAACGAAAAGTATATTTCGTGGCTTCCAGACGGTAAGGCTTTTCAAGTGAGCGACTGTGAAGGTTTTGTGAAACATGTGTTACCCAAATACTTCAAGCATAACAAGTTCGCCTCATTTGTGAGGCAGTTGAACATGTACGGATGGCACAAGATGCAGGACGTTAGTTCTGGATCGTTGCAACAGGGCGAAGAAGTTTGGCAATTTGAGAATCCTAATTTCATCAAGGGTAAAGAGAATTTATTGGACAATATAGTGAGAAACAGAGCGTCCAAAGAGGACGATGAAGAAGTGGACATCAATGCATTGGTGGCCGAGCTTGAGGCCATGAAACAGAACCAAAGAATTATTGCTGACGATTTACGCAGACTTGTTCAAGACAACGAGCTTTTATGGAAAGAGAACTTCATGGCCCGTGAGCGGCATAAGGCACAGTCTGAGACATTGGACAAAATTTTGAGATTCTTAGCTACTCTCTATGGAGGTTCTTCCAAGTTTCTGGAAAACAGTGGTATTTCCAACAATGAGATATTAGAGCTTACTAAACGTGACCATCAACAACCACAGGACTATGATTATCCGCCTTCGATGCAACCTCAAAACCAATACTATAATCCTCAAAACAATGCGAACAGACTCATGTTAACTAATAGAGCGCACGAGGGATTTGTAACTGGCGATCCAAGTCATGTTGGCAGTCAAATGGGAAGTCGGGTTGGTAGTCAGTCAGGAAGTCAGACGGGTAGTCAGGTTGGCAGCCAGGTTGGAGACTCTCCAATCCAGGAGATTCGTCGTGGTCCTGAAAACAGAAATTCAGAAAGACCATACCCAGTGAGACCTCCTCCAGGATATCAAGGACAGGTTTCGAGCGTGCAGTCTCCAGCTTCGATGATGAACTCGCCACGGTTGTATTTCCCAGAAATCTCACAACCGGGGGTGACTCCATCTCCCGTGGCCGCTGGACCAGTGCAACCAGAGCCCGAAACTCCAGGTTCTTCTGAGTATTTGATTGGAAACATCAACCAACAACTCAATAAGCAACAAAATTCCATCAGACAGATCAATGATTGGATCACCAAGCTGGCCAACAACCCGAAAACGGGTGAAGAAGTTAACAATGGCTCGCAGCTGATGGACGACTTTCGAATGGACGACTTCCTTGTTCCACAGACGCCTAATGGCGGGATTGACCCATCTCTAGTTGCCGAAGACAAGTTCATGGAGATGTACGACCCGCAAAGGCCGGACTCGATGGAAAGTTATATAGATACCGCGTCTCCACGGTCGAACATGTCTTCAGGCAAGAAACGAAGGGACAGTGTTCCAGTTACAGAGGAAGTCAAAAGAGTGAGACAGACTTGATTTGCTATGATTCTATATTTTTCAACACTTCGGACGGATTAACCTCTTGATCTGCCGCCACTGGTGGCATCAGACTTTTTGCGGTTTCCACGAACGAAATCTCGTTGTCTATTAGGGCACACATTCTTTGTGAAGGCCATCTAAGTTTTTTCATCAATTCTTCTCCAAAGGCGAGATCTTCGGGCTCGGTCTTGCGACTTCTGAAATCTTGCAATCCGTGAAGTCTTGCGTAGTTTGCCAGCCGCTTGAAATGAGTGTCGTAGAGGAAATTTTTCTGGGCTGTGCTGGAAGTCAAGATGTGCACCAAGTATCTAGTGAATTGGGGCCATTTGTCGAAGTATGTACAAGTTGTGAGATAGCGATCGATCAGGTCGTATGCCATGATATGTTTGACTTTAATTCTGAAAGTGTATTGGAAAAGGTTGCAGAATGAAATGCAATGATAAATTTCGTTATGATCGATGTAATGTTTGTTGAAGAGCGAGAAAGTTCCATGATTAGCTTTGGCGTTGATTTGTTCATTCTGGGTTAGTCTTTCGACCATATTAAAAGCATCAATAGTTCTATTTTCGTTCAAATATGCCTGTACTAATTTGTTCATTAGGAAAGTATCCAGATTGCTCATTTGGTAGCCATATTTTTGAAGTTCAGCAAACAATTGTTCAAATGTGCATTTACTGGCCATTGTATGGATCATGGTTTTAAAAATTGGACTTGTATCAATTTCGTATTGTTCCATTAATGAAAGTAATTCCAATCGATAATCATTAGTTCTTAGAGCTCGAAATAGATAATACCAAGTATTGACATTTGCTTGAAGTCCATTCTTTTGGATTAGCTGTAATCTTTCAACACGAGCTGGGTAATTAGTACGACAATTTGCAAAAGCCATTAAAACATTATGGAAATCGATGTCTAATTTGATATCTGTATGATTTTCCATGATTTCGAGAGTTTTCAATGCAGTTTCCTCGTCCACTTCAAAATGGAAATGTTGAACTATGTCTAGATAGGCTTGTTTCGAGACCTGGTCGGGAACTTTATCCAAAATGTTGAAGATGGATTTCTTAATTGTATCATAACTTTGAGGCATATAACGATAATTAGTGAGTTCAAAAAGATACTCGTTTAATGATTTGGGATTCAAGTCGGGAATAGGAGGTAATAGAGTTCTTTTAGATCGATCTGCAAACTCTTTATATTGAATCTCAGATTTAGGAACTGGTTTAGAACTGATCGATTTCAATAATGGAAGAATCGAATATTCCGGGTTCAACGAAGTCTCCAAATCAACAACCCCAGCCACATTTGACTGTCTAAGCACTCCCCAAGTGCTAAAATGCCGTCCAATTCGAAAAACCTTGAGCATAGCTTAGAAAATATTTTCTGCCAAGATAGCTGCGCCGCCCCCACACATCTATAAAATATACTAATCTTTGATCGCTGCTCCAAAACGCAATGGAGGACCTAAAATTTCATACAAAGACCATCAATTGGGTTGATTGGGTGGGGGAATATCATATGAATAACGTTCTATTACAGAACCGAAATGGGCCCTGTTTCATTATTTCTTTAGTCAATACTTTAATTCTATCTAGTGAATTGACCAATCTAGATGAATGGAGTACTGTTGGCAAAAAGAGCATTCCAGCAAAGGCTAAATGTGTTCCTGCTGGAAAGTTGGTTCAATTAAAGAATCTATTAGTTGCCAGAGAAGTTAGATTGTCTTCATTATTGAATGAACTTACACATCTGATGTTATCATTGAATGAAGGTAGATCTTCACCATTACCTTTGGATGAGATCTTAGATGTTTTACCTCATCTAGGAACAGGTTTAAATGTTAATGTTCAACTCAATAATCCAATAGTGACCGATTTCCAACAACAATCTCAAAGTATCAATCAATTGTTGCAACTGTTTGCCACCAAAATGGTTCATGGGTTCCTACTTCATGACGAGAACAGGACATTTGAACAATATCAGGATTTCATGATTGGTGTTATGGATAAGTATGTTGATCAATCATTGGATACTATGAGTTCTGAGGAAGTGATGAAAGTTGATGAGAATGAATCAGAATTATTAGGTGAATATCTTAAATGTCGTGAGTTTTTGAAACAAAATCAAACTCAATTGACTGAATTAGGACTCGAGACGCTAAAACAAGATCCAGAAGTGGTTGAGAATAACAGTTTTGTCATTTTCTTTCGAAATGATCATTTCAATACTCTCTATAAAGTGGAGGATAAACTATATCTCTTAGCAAATGATGAGGGTTATGGTGGAGATATTGTATGGGAAGAGTTGAAGACTGTGAATGGTACTGATGATGAGCTTTTGAACGGGTTTTTCGAGCAAAAACTTGAGCCCGAACCTGCTTCAGAGCCCGAAATGGGTCAAGATGCCATGTTGGCTGCACAATTACAAAGTCAAGAAGATGAGCGAATGGCTCGTGAAATGCAACAACAATACGAGCGCAAAACAAAACCCAAGCCGAAATCTACACCCAAAAAGCAAGATAAGCCTGCAAAGTCCAAGTCCGATGATAAATGTTGTATAGTATAAAAATTTACTTTTGTTCTCCATGTTTAGAGTATTTAAAGGGTCTGGAATAGAGTCGAATTATTCCGTCTCTACAAACCCGTTGTTTGTTTCCAACAACACTTGGACAATCTTTCCAGCCAAACATCGCACTACCAAGAAGAAATGTTCGGTCTGGCAATTCAGTAAGAAGGAATTGGAGACTCGTCTTCAAGCAAGTGGAATTCTTACCAGATCCAATCGCAGCATGTTGATGGACCATCTTTGCACTACTATTCGTAATTATATCACGAATCTGGCCAAATTCAAACATCCAAACTTCCTAACAGTGATCGAACCTGCTGAAGATCATAAGACTCGGATCTTGTTTGTGACGGAATATGTGGTTGATGATTTAGCCACCTTGAGCAAATCCGAGATTGACGAGATCATCATCACCAAAGGATTACTTCAAATAGCATCGGGTCTCAAGTTTCTTCATCAAAGTGTCAATACTGTTCATATGAATTTGTGTCCAAGTTCGGTGTTTATTACTGAGAATTTCGATTGGAAATTAAGTGGCATGCAATTCATTGAGATCCTCGAAAATGAAGTGAGGGAAAAGTATATCGATCCGCTCGATTCTCGTCTCCCCAGCTTTTTGAATGTGGATTTCAGATACACCAGTCCAAACCTGTTGATTAAACATAATGTCGATTATATCAATGATTTGTTTTCAATTGGATGTTTGATCTATTATCTTTTCAACGAAGGAGAGTCGCTATTAGAATGTTCCAGCTCCAGTTTACTTGATTATGAAAGATCGTTCAACAAATTGAAAAAGATTCTTTCTTCTAGTACTGTCCAAACTCATGCAAGTTTCAAGAATATTCCCCGAAATTACATTGAAATCTTCCTTAGATTGATTCAGGAGACCCAGGAATCCAACACCGATGTCCTGAAACTTCAAACTCCATTGACGGTGGACGATTTGATCTCCTCCAAAATCTTCAATAACGATTTGATTCGGATTCTTAATGTTATGGACGAATTTCCAACATTATCACAACAAGACAAGATCGAATTTCTCCAGAATCTCACCAAACAACTAACACAATTCCCAAGAGCGTTGTTGATCAATAAATTTATCCCTATGCTGTCTGATTTGGTGCTTCCATTAGTATCCATCAAAAATCTCTCCGATGAAGACGAGAAAATCATAACTTGTTCATGTGAAAACCTCCTTATATTGAGCAACCAACTATCTCAACTCACCTTCACTGACAAAATCTTTCCCCTATTGAACAAACTATTAAACGAGCTGAATCTTCCAAACTACGAGCTTTTGATTATCTCCAATTTGGAAATGATTCAAGCCAAATTGAATGCAAACGAAAACGATCTGTCTTCTAAACACTCTTCTCAATTCCAAGAGCTGTTGGTTAAACTGTTTGATAAGTCCATGGTGGTCAATAACAACCCAGCTACTGCTTTATTACAAGAAAAAGTGCTCAACAATCTCACAGTCTTCCTCAACTTCCATAGTTATTCCACTATCACCTCCAAAACCTTTCCCGCAATCTGTCAATTGTTCAGTACTACCAGTTCATTAAAGACCAAAAACTTGACTATAAACGCATTCATTTTGATGATAAGTGGCATGAATGATAAGAATCTGGATAATTACATCATTGTGGAGAAATTGCTTCCTTTGATCCAAAACACTCATGTTTCCAACTTCAAGAACGCCAATTTGTTGATGAATATGGTGAAATTGTATGAGACCATCTTTATAAGACTCAGCAAGTCACCAGCCACCATTTCTGTTTCCAAAACGGAAGTCGAGGTTTCTGAATTGATTCGCAATTCAGTATTCTTCCAGCTCTGGACTTTGTGTCACTATGTGTCCAGGAAACAGGATCTTGACGTGATATTTGGAATAATTCGTCAAGTCGAAACATATTTGAAGAAAGCCATTATGGCAAAGTTGGGAGACACAGATTCCGGAACCCATACACCAGTGTTATCCAATAACTCCTTCCAACCTGTTGGCTCCCCTGCCCCAGTCCCAAGTTCTGCCCCAAGTGCGCCAATCAAAACTGCACCATTGCGTCTTGAACCGAAAACCGCCTATGCTCCAATGACAGCAGCACCACGAGGGAACGTCCCAACGAAGGCCCCATCTCCGGCCCCAGTTCCCGTGCATACACCGGTGTCTACTCCACTTTCGTTTGGAGCCACGGGACCAACTCCTTCTTATTCAATCATGCAACCAATGAAAGCCACGCGTGTGAGCTCTCCTAAACCTACTCCAACGTCCCAACCTGCCACTATCAACTGGTCTACAACTGCTACCAATAATGGGTATGATTCACTTATTTAACTATAGAACTTTGGTCTCTTTAATGGCCTGTTCAACACGCTTCTCATAGATATTCTTCTGAGAAGATGATTCCAATGCCATACTTTTCAAACAATCCTTCATGATTCTGACCTGTTTTCCAATGTCGTCCATCTTCAAAAGCACCTTGTTATTTCCATCTAAGAATCCATAGATCGAGTATTTGAGTCCTGTATCCTCACAGAATTCCAAAACGTATTTCTGTGCTCTGCGGAAGTTGTGTCTTGGCATTCTAGGGAAAAGATGATGAATGGCCTGGAATTGCAATCCTCCATGGACGAAATCAAACCATTCAGGACAATCGACGTCCATGGTGGTTCTTAATTGACGAGCTGCAAATGTTTCCGAGGTACCCAAGTCCGAGGTCGACATGGCGAAATGGCTCAAAGTGATCTGGACATGCACCAACATGGTGAACCAATGAGAAATGAGGATGAATTGGATTCTCTGGCCCCATGTATCGAGATTTCCTACCACGATATAGAAGAACCAATAAAAGAAAAAGGAAAGACCTGCCACTTCAAAATACCAAATCCATCTGGCTTGGCCCTTGGGACTCAGACCTCTAAGAAGATACTCCCACGAAAGCCGGTACAGATTGAATCTGCCAAATGACAAAATTGGATAATAGAGATAGGATTGGAATTGGACCACTTTTTTCGCCAAAGCATCGAACCACAATGTCTTTTCATAATAGGTGGAATACACGTTTCCGAGTAATCTGGAGCTGACAGCAAAGAAGGGAAGATGTTGGATATCTGGATCATGGACCGGATCATTGGTGATTAAATGATGCACATTATGATTTCTTTTCCACCATCCCAAAGATAATCCACCCATCCAATCGGCAATGACTACTCCTATGAAGCTGTCCAGATGATAATTGTGAGTGATGGCCAAATGGCCTGCGTCATGAGCAATGAATGTAAGTTGTTGCCAGCACAGCCCGATGCTCACGGCACTGAGCAGATACCATTTGATTTTGTAGAAGATGAGGAAATAGAGGAATAATCCTAGATTGATGCAGAATTGTTTGAAGTATTCGATGTAACGACAATCGTAAAGACCATCCTGTTTGATTTTTTCATGGAGCACGTTGTATTTCTCGGAGATGAGTCGTTGCGTGTCATAATCGAGAGAAGGCCATGTTTCCAAGTCTTGTTTAACCAATTGGTTATCAAAGTTCTCTATGAGATCATGAGGATCTCTAATTGGTCCTGATTGTATGCGAATGGATGCAGAAGTTGGGATCACGCCAGAAGGCACTTGTGGTTTGACAACTTCTGAGGTTTGACCAGCTAAAGGTAGATCTGAAGAGGAATCGTATTTACCTCCTTGAATCGGAGGAATGAGATTGATCCATTGATGATCAATGGTTCCGATCTGAAATGCTTTGAATCTCTTTATAGTTTCTTCCGAATGGTAGGCATTCATCTCATCTGTAGCATCACGACCAATCATATGAAAGATCGCCTTGTCTCCTCCAGGATGACGTTTGATCCAATGATTGAGTCTTAATACTGCTCCATCATAAATGACGATGACGTCTCCTTTTCCGATCAGTTGACTAACTTCTTCCGCACTTAATACGGTGTCCTTGTTGGCCATAAAGAATAAAAAAATATAATTAATTATTCTTTTTATGTCGTACAGAAAAGTGTACAGAAACCGTCAACGGTTGTTCAGTAACGACCTCAAGGCATTGTTATATGCATTTGGAGACTCACAAGCACCTAATTATGAAACAATCCAGACTCTAGAAGACGTCTTAACCACATATATGATCGACCTCATTGTTGCCGCAAACCACTCACGATTAGCTCATGGACGTAATAGACTCAAGATCGAAGATGTCAAGTTCATTCTACGCAAAGACCCAATCAAACTGGCAAGAATTCACGATCTTCAAAAGATGGATAGAGAAATCTCTAAAGCAAAGAAACTGTTTGATGAAAAGGCGCAGAAAAGAGAGTAATCATAACTCCAGTCTATATAACCTATTAACGTCGAAATCCTCACGAACATGCCCAATAAACGTATTCCAGTAATAAACCATTCTCACAAGTACCCAATTGTACACAACCTTGGGGAACAATCGGTAGCTGGAAAGGACAAAATATAACGCTTCAGCCACGTTGTTCAGCTCTTCTAAGAAAATCTCCTTGAATCCAGGCCCCGTACGTGGAGCTGGATACTTGATATCTCTTACGCTTGTCTCGAACGCTAAGTCCGACGACGCCGACGACCCAAGTCCAAATGAGTCCTCTGTAATCATCGAGCCATCCTCTTCTTGTCTCATTGCGATATCAAACATAGTCTTGAAATTGTTGATGGACCTCACACTCTTCGATAACCGGTCCAATGTATTCACCAACGCAATCAACTCGATCTTCGAAATCTGGAAATCAGATCTCAACGTCTCGTCTTGATCCAGCTCAAATAATATTTTCAAGGCCGTACCGTATCCCGTGGTTTGCACTTTTCCCCAAAGTCTACAACGGTCACAATGGACACAGTCCATGACTCGTGAGACGTTGACAAACCGCTCCCGGAACTCGTCTTTCAATGCTTCGGCATCGTCGCCTTGGAACAAATTTGTCTCGTCAAATAGACACTCGCTCTCGTCCCCAAGCCGACAGAATGGTTCTATCACTTGTTTTAATTCGTATTTCAAATCCCATTCTTTTGTCTGGAATTGTTCGTCTTCACAGAATGTCAACTTATCCAACACTCCGGATTCCTGTAATTTGATCAATGCCTTCACCACCAAAATGTAATTAAGGTATAGGTTTTCAAATCTATCGGGAAAGTCTCCAACTCTAATCATAAATTGTTTAAGATCAGGTCCATATTCTTTGGTTTTCAAGTTCAAATAATCGTTCGTAAGATGCGTACTAATGGAGGAATGCATCCCACTAATCAGTTTGTAGAAGAAGTTCTTCTCCAAACATTGTTCGGCCCCCAAATTGAAACAGTTTTCATTGTAAATGCTGCGCCAGATCTGGAAAGATTGATCACCTCCGTATCCCGTGAATCGCTCTGGATTATCCACCAAATTCACATAAACTGTCTCGTCTGTGAATTCGTCAACAGCACAATAATCCTTGTTATTCTTCTGTCCCGTAGCAATGCATGATCCGTCCGTAGTTGGAGGCTCCAGAGATAAACTCTGGATCTTTCCCAAAGCTTCAGGCTGCCAAATATCTGGAAGGTCTTTCCAATCGTCTATGGTATCAACAGCACAACTTTTGTGCATGCAAAAGCCTTCCGAATCGGACCAGAACGGACATTCCTTATACAAGTTGAGTCTGAAGATTTTGAAGAAGTTCTCATTAATTAGATCTTCCAAAACCGGTCTGATCTGAGCGTTGAGTCTATTAATCTGCTCAAATGTCACATTGGCACTCTCCTTGATTTCCGAGGCAGTAAACTGGTCCCATTGCAAAAATGGCGTGTTCTCAAATTGATGAAAGTTGTCATAATGGTATTGCGGAGACAGATTGTCCGGTTTGCGTTCTAACGATGACACTTGACCTAAGCCTGAGCCAAGACCCGAGGCAAGCACAATGCTCAGCCAAGATGTCAAACACCAAACCCCAATGCTAAATCTCATGCTAATTTCCACGATGGCAATTTCTAGCTTTTTAAATGAGCCACGTAAAAAAGAAAAAAATCGAAAAATTCATGGAAAATAAACTCACGTCAGCATGACATTGGTTTTCCAATCCCGCAGCACATCGGGCCAGCAGTCGTTTTTATGATTGTAATTTTTCCGTCTCCAAATCTCCAACATTATCTGTCGGGCATTCCAATATGTTCCAACTCCAGTTTGACTGATCTTATGACCCCATAGATTGTAGCCGTTTTGAAGATATAACGTCATAGCCTCAGATCCAGCTATAAACCCTTGCCAGAACAACGGAATGATCAAACAGGTATCTTTATGTTCTTGGACAATGTTCTGGATTTGATCTAGATGGTTTAGAACTTTCTCAACTCGTTCTTGTAAATACATTGGATTGACGTCTTCCACAAATCTGTAGAAATAGATCACTAAACCGTGATAAAAAGACATGACATGATGATAGATTCCTTCATATCTTGGTGAAATAAAGTTCTGGTCTTGTTCATCCACCGTTAATGTCCATTCCAAACGCCAACTTAGAAGTTTGTATTCCAATTGATCGGACAATTGATCAAAAAATAAGGGTAATTCCAATCCCTGATCTTTATGATATTTCTTGAATCGAATCAAATGCACCACCTCACTGAAAATCAGAATCAATGAGTTGGGAAGACCATAGATAGCATCCGAAGAGATGATCTTATCCTCTAATTTGTTTTTCGAAGGTTGGAAACTCGACCGGGTGATGTCTATAAAAGCAGGAACTTCTGGCGAATCTGTCTCATTCATAATATATTCAATTCGAATCTTTCCTTGATCAGTAATCTTTTCATTGTAAACTCCTTTGGAGTTGATATCGGTATCCAATTCTGGAACTGTATCTCTTCGGTTATGCCGTCTTTTCTTGATTCCAACCATATCATGATTGAATCGTTGTACTTCTTTAGATCCAGGACTACCAATAATGAAACTGGAATAATTGTTCTCATTCAGATATATCTCACCTTTGGAGATGTTTTCAAGAGAAGTCGAGTCTTGAATCAGTTTCAAGGAACTGAAAATCCGATGCAAAATCACAGCTTTACTGCTCAATTTCTTCTTCACCTTCATCTTCTTTTCGATGATCTTTTCACAATGATCCAGATGCACTTTACATCCGCTCATCGTACCCCAAACAACATCGATTGTCACCATTGACAAAACTGCAACCAAAACATCCTTATACTTTTGTTTCAAAATATCTTCTTCCAGACATTTGTTAAGGAAATTGGTAGCTTGTTGACGTAACTGGATTCCCAAATCAACATAATATTTCATCTCATCGGAACCACGTGTAAACTTGCTTTGTAAATTGAAGGCAGAAACCGCAAGCAGAGCATTCAATAGACAATTTTTGGCATTCGAGGTCCGACCAACAGAAGCCAATTCTCCAACAGCCATCACGGCACGCGGGAAGTAGATAAATTTCCATGGATTTTTCGGTAATGGAATCACCGTCATCATCTCGGCAACATCCTCAATATAATAGTTCAATAAATAGCGAGTCATGGGATGAACAGTCAACGAGGTGATGGGAAGTGTAAATTTGTCAATAGCGATTTCTTTAGGTAATGGTGAAGACTCGACAATCTCCATGATATTTGCAGGCATACGTGCGCCCTTGCCTGCATGTAAATTGATTTCTGTCGAGGGTTCTGTAGAAACATGACTATTTTCTCGAGAATTCATACTTAATGGACTTTCATTATGTCGTCCTTGGAAAAGCAAATGTAACATTTGATTGGAAACTGCATCTGCTGGATTCAACGTTTCTTCATATTCACCTATTGGTTCCAGGTTTTCTGATTTGAACATATCGAGGAAATGTGTATCTCCATTCAAAGCAGATGCCGTTAATAGAGCAGCATCCAATAACTCAGAACTCAACCATTCATTACCCAAATTGCCTGTTTTTGTACTCAAATCAGTTATCGAATCTGATTTAGTCTTTCGAATCGGTTCTGGAGTGTCATAACCTCGAAATACCCCAAAAGGTCCCATTAATTCGGTATCTTCCTCCAATAAAGTCTCCTTATTTCGTAATTCGTTCAAAGCATCATCTAGCTCTGAATAGTAACCATATTGTTGGGATTTCGGAAACTGTACAAATGGGATCGATCTTCGTTGAACTTGTTCTGTTTCCGTGCTTGGACCAGATGGTAATTGATTACCGTATCGATCAAATTTGACAGAGCCTGTCCAGCGAAGTTTAACGTCATAACCATCACAAGTTAAACCAGACTTTTCGCATTTCTTACACTTTGGTTTGCGAAGGTCACACAACACTTTTCGCCGTCGACACGTGAAACATCCGTCGAAACTTTTAGTTCTCTTTGTTCCTTCCATAATAAAATAATTATTTTCCCTAGATTCTTTTTGTTTTTGTCATGTCATGACAGTCATCACTTCCACCTCATTGACTGCAACAGAACGCGTGGATTTGGCCAAATTGCTTGTCAAGATATTTCCCAATGCGGTTTACTCGGACGATCTGACTTCAGATACGGAATTGTTGGTGATCCATTCGGGACGTGATAAATGGACCCATAGTAAGAAATACCAACATGCGGTTCGTTCCAGACCCGAGATCCGCTTGGTATCATATGAGACGGTTTTGAATACATATAATCAATGGTTGAAAGGTGAAGAATGTGCAAAGAAGCCAGAAGATATGGACATGATGATGGTTTTTGAGAATATGAGTATCTCTGTGAGTAGATTGACAGAAGAAATCAATTCTAAGGTGAATGAAATGATCCAGAAAAATGGAGGTACAGTGACAGAATCTATTAGCACAGCATCTGATGTGTTGGTGACCTCGATTCCTGAAGGATTAAGATATACCAAAGCACGAGAATGGAAAGTTCCAGTGGTTACACCAGATTGGGTTTACGATTCGATAGAACGAGGTGCAATGTTAGATACGCGCGAATACTTTGTGACTGGAGAAAACAGTAAAGGACGACGAGACGAGGCATGTGATTGGGAGAAGTTAGCTGAATGGAAATTGAAGCAAGAACAAAAGTTTCAAACGGAACAGGCAAAACGTGGGATTGTTGTTGAAGAAGCCGAACGAGATCTCAAGATCCGTAAGGTTGATAAGGAAAATAAACTCTGGAAGTCGATCATGAGTAATATCAAGATCTCTAATATTCAAAGGGGATTGGAAGATAATTGGGCTTTAGATCAAGAGGAAGAAGAGATCTTGATTCGACCTAATATTGCAGCCAGTCAGAATATTACAACTAGTCGTTTGTTCGAAAACATCTCGTTTGAAATCGGCAATGGGTTTTCCAATACAGAACGAACAATCTTGAAGAAAGTTATAGTAAGTCACCATGGAACAGTGCAAACCAATTCAGATTATCTTCTTGTGAGCTCGTCCGTATCTTCGATTGAGGAACATGCAGATCGTTCAGTTATCACAGAATTGGGAATTGAAAGATGTATCTATTACAAAACAACTGATCTTGACAACTGTTGGTCGCGGCCATTTCTTCCTTCTTTGGAAGCAGAGAAAGTTCTATTTTCTGGCCCTTCTAATGTGTGTATCACTGGATTCAATGGCATAGAACTATCACATTTGGAGAAACATTTAGAAAAGCTGTCTTTATGTCGATTATGTCCAACATTCTCCAAATCCACGTCTCTTTTGATATACAATGATCAGATCCCCAAAGAAGTCCTATTAAGCAACAAAAAACTCTCCCTAGCAAGGAAATGGAACACCAAATGCATTTCCATAACGGCGTTTTGGAACATTTTCGCATAGCTTTGGTAGCTACCTTTTTCTGCCAAAACAAACATCGGTCTATATAAAATATTTATTCAATTATTGTTTTAGATGTCTTCTCAATTGGACCGGATCACGCGTCTAACCGATCCCTTTCCACATGCTGGCGATTACTTGACGATTTCTCGTACTTGTGGAAGTGAGTTTATCGTTGTTGCAGACCGTAAACTCAAGATAACCAATCTTGTGACGGGATCGTATAGTCTTGATACGACACTCGACTTCGACCCATCTGGCATTTGTCTTAACTACAATGACACTCTTCTATGTCTTTATGACGATCTAAACTGTTGTGTTTTGACATTAAATGCCTCGGGTTCTCAAATTTCGTACACAACCAAGTTTTCAATGTCGATGTTGCTATCTCAGGACGAAACAATTGTGCAAATTGAATTCAACAAGATCTCCAAATTTTCAGCAGAACTGGTCGTTTTGACTACACATCACATATTGAATTATGATTTTAACAGTTCAAACCAAAAACCAACACATATTTACAACTTGAGATCCAATTCTTTTGGAAATCCAGATGCTGTCAGTGTGATCGACCCGGTGTCTATCTCTTTTGGCTCGGCAACATCAAATCCTCGTGGAGACCTCACGTTACTCATATTGACGTCGGATTCGTCTCTGTACAAAATCTATCCTTATTTGCCTGCTAATATCTCTGTTTCAATGGAATGGATCAATTCTCTGTTTGATTACGCAACATTGAAATACAATTCACTGGAGATTGAAGAGATGGCCAAACTTCCTCTCCTCAAATTTGCTTCGTTGCTTTCACAAACAAACGGCTCGTTCAAAACACAGAACTCGACTCTTTCTCCAAACCTCACTCGAGGAAAGCTCATCGGTCCAATGTCAATCAATCCATTCCCAGAAACATTGTATGAGCAAGACGCTCTCAAATTGATTCCAATGGATCACGATATCTTTTGTATTCTGTTGAACAAGGCAGTTTTGGTTCTCTTTGATGACCAGGATCAACCAATGGTGTTTGATTATCAAAAGTCTTCAGAATGCAACGGAGCTCGTGTTCTAGACTGTCTAATTTTCTCATCCAAAGACCTCACCAGCGCGCTATTGCATCCTAAACTTGAATCCTTATTGTTGGTGACAACTTCAGATCCAGAACTTATCGAAGTTGACTTTACTAGCTGGTGGACGGTTCTGGAAAACGGACTCAAGTCTTCTAATTTGAACGAATTTGAAAAACTGTTAAAAGGTTCATTACCTACAGAACTACGCAACCTTGGTAAGTTTAGTTTGCCATTGAAATTGGGAAACCCGTCCAACGTGCTGTCTCCAAATCAATTCAGTGTGCCTCTTGCCAGTAATGAACACAAAATCGCGTATCTTTGGCATAATATGGAACATTATGGACTTTCCAAATCCAAAGTGTTTGAACTTACTCAATCAGATTCCAACGAATCGGAGATGGAAGTGGAAACTCCACCAGAAAGACATCAATATCATTCAATCAACACTAAAACAACGATGGCTCAAGAAACTGCTAATCTAGTCCAAACACAGAGACAAATGATGTCATTGATGTCCAATGAACCTCTTCAACCATCTGTGGAAAACTTACAAAAGGTGTCCAAAGTTAGCGAATTGACAACTACAAGTTTAATCAGTCTGTTCCAATTATTATCTCTCACAAACCAAAGATTACAGGCAATGAGAAAAGAGTTCATGTTGCAAATAAGTACATTGAAAGAAGCCGACTTAAAACGCAGCGAAAGGTCTGAAAAAGCTGACGTCTCGAAACAGAAATTCGAGGCTCTGTGCATCAAACAAAACGAGATCAACGACAGAATCGCGAAAATTGTCACAACCATGGATTCTATTCATTCACAAATGGCCACCAACTCCAATACACCTCTCTCAAGAAAAGAACGAACCTTGCAATCTCATCTCCAAAGAATCAGCACTCTGGTCAAGGAGAAAGAGGACGATTTGAAGGCTGTGCACGAGTATATGGAGACTTTCAAAGATACCGATCTGGTGATTTCAGAGCCTCCAAGCGGATATTCTAAGGAGTTGGCACGAATGAAGACCAAGTTGGAAATGCGTACTGAATTGATCGATTCCTTAATCAACGATTTGAAGTCGATGAGTGTATAATTGAGAAAACCCCGATTTTTCCGAAATGTTGGAAATTAACCTAAAAATCTGTAACACGGCCATTAAAACTCCAATCGGAGCCGTGTTTTAGAGGGTCTTGTTTAGGACCGTTGACCTCTCCAGTCTTTGGGTTAACATCACCCTCGAACTCGGGAATGATCTTCAACAGGTTAGTTGAAAGAGTTTGCTCGTCAACCTTCACTGTTGTATCGGCCTTAAACCCCAGCTTTTCGTTATATTCATCAATGGCAAACTGCGTGTTGGCCTTTTGAATCAGTTTCTCAAACTCGTTTTGATCGTCCTTCTCCAACTTTGGAGGCCCCGGCATAGACTTAAACGCCGAAGATGAATACCAGCGCGTAATTTGCCTAGCAACCACGTTTCCCCTGAGCATGAAGAAAAAAATAGAAATTTAAATAATTTGACATGCTTTTTGTTTGGCTCGCGTTTGTTTGGATTGTACAATTATGTTCATATTTGTTATTTTGCAAGGGATTTTTCCCTACAAAGGTTCTTCTTTCAAAAGATGACTTGATGAGCTTTCAATCAGTTCCTCCGGCCTCTTTTCACGATCCTCCTCAACAATTTGATCGGGCAGTGGTGATGGTTATCGACGCTCTTCGTGCAGATTTCTTGTTTTCCAACGAGTCTAATATGCCATTTGTTCATGAATTATTGAGCAATGGCTATGCAAGAGGGTTTACAGCTTATTCCAACCCACCAACTGTGACTTTACCTCGTTTGAAGGGTATCACTACTGGATCTACTCCAAATTTCATCGATGCAGTTCTAAACATCGCTGAAGAAGATACTTCTTCCACTTTGGGTGATCAGGACTCTTGGGTCAAGCAAATGTATGATTCAGGTTGGAAAATCAATATGTTTGGTGATGATACTTGGTTGAAGCTATTTCCTTCATACTTCCAAAAAACTGATGGAACTGCAAGTTTCTATGTGAGCGATTTCACTATAGTGGATAACAACGTGACTAGACATTTGGATTATCAACTAAGTCGAGAAGGAAAGAAACATTGGGATTGTTTAATTCTTCATTATTTGGGATTGGATCATATTGGTCATAAAGGTGGTCCTAATAGTTCCAATATGCCTGGAAAACAGGCAGAAATGGATAATATTATCCGTCAGGTGTTTGAAAACACTGTCAAGAACGATGACAAGACGTTGTTCATTGTTATGGGTGATCATGGAATGAACGAAGTTGGAAATCATGGAGGATCTTCTATTGGTGAAGTGAGTCCAGGATTGATGTTCATTTCTCGCAAGTTCCAAAAGTTTGGAACTCAAGTCTCTTCCCCAATTGAATGGAATCCTGAGTTCAATTATTATGACAAAGTGGATCAGATAGATCTTGTGCCAACTTTGTGTACTCTTCTTGGTCTCAACATTCCTACTAACAATTTGGGTGTCTTTATGGATACATTTCTTTCGTTATATTCTACCAAAGAACAAACGAATGTACTGTTGAAAAATGCCTTGCAAATGAAAGTGTTACTTGACAAATCAAACAACCAAGTTTCCTCGATGGATTTGTCTTCAATCAATGAATTAATAGACTATTTGAAATCTGCCAAACATGAGCTTTCAAAGACTTCCTCTGATTACAATTATGATGACATTTTCTTTGGAATTGCTGGCTACGCCATCACATGTCTAATCACGTTGATCTGGTTTGTTTATCACCAGCGCAAAAACCTTTACCAGTCTGCAATCAACATCAGCTTTTTCGTCCTATATGCGGTCAATTTCTTCGGATCTTCAATGATCGAAGAGGAACATCATCTTTGGTGGTTTTTCACTACATTATTTGTGGCCAGTGTGATGATCAAGTCGAAATCATTCCTTTATTCGACATTGCTCATGGCTGGTCTGCGAATTCTTAAAGCGTGGAATAACAGTGGACAGAAGAATAATATCAAGACGAATCTCAAGATTTCCAGCTATTTGGCCTCATTGCCATCAACAATCGGTCCAAACGTCATGGGATTACTTCTTTTAGTCACCTATTTGTTATTCTGTCTTTACGTCATGAATGGCGTGTCTGTGAATTCTGATGGTCGTGGTTCGAACCTTAGAGCATTTACATTTGTCTCCAGTTGTATGTTGGCCCTTGTGTCATTTACTATCAAAATGTTGTCATTCTTATCGGAATCATACGATCTTTCATCAACTTCAAACCCTCCTTGGTGCACATATTTCATCAATTGGTATGCTGAGAGACTGAATACTACAGAAATCAGTACCATCAACCAAATTCTGTTTGGACTTTTCTACAAATTATGGATTGCAATTATGTGTTTCCATCTTTTCAAACCGTTGGCATTCAAATGGATGAAAATCCCTAATGGAACGGATAATTACGCAAGAGGAGTTTTGGTGACCTTTTCCTTTCTACTCATCAGTCAAACAAACTTCAACAACGTGCCAATATTCTCCGTTCTTTTATTAATTCTATTAACCTTTGGAAAAATTGCCGAGCAGGACTCTAGCACCTTTGCCATGTTCACAGTGTTAATGCAAAATTTGAGCTTTTTCCAATTTGGATTCACCAATTCGCTCTCATCAGTTGATTTGACTAACTCGTTCAATGGTTTGGCAAGTTACAACATGATTCTTTCTGGAATCTTGACGTTTGTTTGCAATTGGGCAGCTCCAATCTTTTGGTCTCTGGCATATCAAAACTTTTCGCTCAAACACAATAAATGGTCACTGTTATTCGACAGATTGCTCTTCTCATTGACTTTCTACTCTGTTGCTGGATTGATGCTCATTTTAAGTTGCTATAGTCTGCGCTTCCATCTGTTTGTCTGGACGGTTTTCAGCCCTAAAGTATTGTATTTTCTAGCATGGACTGGCTGCGGCTTATTGGTGGACTTTGCACTATCCACCATTGTCACAGCATTGTATATAGAATAAATTATTCCTCGTCGGTGTCAACAGGCTTTGGAGTGCCCTTTGGAGAACTGAGCCATTCGATGTGACGCAGTCTCCGACGCTCCTCCTGGAGCTTCTTATCGTTTCTGGTCATCTTCTTCTTCCGGATCTTGACCTTGATATTAGCTGGCGAGTCATCGTCATCTTTCTTCTTGAGTGGAGTAGGCTTGTTCACCATATCGGCAGCAGCCTTAGATTGCTCAGAATCTCCTCCATTGTCCTCAAACTTGGATTGATCGATCTCAATAACTCCCTTACGAACCATCTCTCCATTCTCAACAATCCATTGCTCAGGACAGAGCGCACCCACAAACTCGGAATTATGCGAAATCATAACCACTCCTCCACTCCATTCTCTAATGGCAACAGCAAGTCCTCCAAGAGAGTCACGGTCCAAATAATTGGTAGGTTCGTCCAAAACCAGTAAATGAGGATTGTTCCACATGGCTCCAGCGATAACAACCTTGACCAATTGACCTCCAGAAAGAGATCCCATTGGAGTATGATCGGCAATATCTCCGTCCAATCCAACGTCCTCGAAATGCTTTCTAATAACAGAAGGAGTCAAGTCTCTGTAACCCAAACCTTCTCTGGAAGCCTCGTGATCATCAAACTTCTGAACCAATTGTTCAAATCCTTCCTCAATCAATTTTTCACGAGGAACCCAAGAGTTGTATTTAGGAATCCAGAATTTCCATTTGATCTCATATTGGAACGATTTCTTCAACTTTTGTCTACCAACAATGGCCTCGACTTGTCTCTTTCCTCTACCATCTCCAATATCAATCTCCTTCTCGAGCATCAATCTCTCGGCATCACTGGAAATCTTTCTAGATTCCTTCAAAAGAACCTCACGATCATCTCCAAACTTGTATCTCCATTGCAAATACTGATTGGCAGTCTTTTCCTTATGCTCATTAACATGTTGCAAAGCGTGTTGGGCAATGTACCCAATTCTCAAGTTTGGGTGTTTCTCGACAGAACCTTCGTTTGGCATCAATTCTCCAGTCAAAAGTTTGATAAGAGTCGACTTTCCAGCTCCATTAGGTCCCAAAACAGCAACTCTCGAAGACAGCGAAAGAGAACAAGAAACACCTTTCAGCGATGGTTTCTCTGCTCCTGGATATTGGAACGTCACATTGGACATTCTGGCAACAGCTCTGGTGTTCGACTTCACTCCAGTCAAGATTCCTGGTGGAGGGAAAGCCATCTTGACGTTGGAATCAGTCAAAGTGTAATAAGATTTTCCTTCAGGCTTGACCTTGACGAACTCAGACAGATTTCCCTTGTAGTAAGCCAATTTTCTGTTTTCGTAATGAATAACATCGGTACAGACAGTGTCCAAGAATCCAGAGTCGTGAGAAACAATCAAAGAGGTGATATCAGTATGTTCAACAAGATAATCCTCCAACCATTTAACGTTGGAAACATCCAAGTGATTGGTAGGTTCGTCAAGCAACAAAACGTCAGCTTTCATCAACATAGCTCTTGCAAGCTCCAATTTCATCTTCCATCCTCCAGAAAGCGAACCAACTTGTTGTCTTCTTCTTTCATCGTTGAATCCAACTTCTTCTAAAGCACCAGAAATCTCTTCCTTAGAGATATTCTCCAATTCTGGATCGGAAGCAATAAAGTCAACCAAGTCCATATCTGCCTCTTCTCCTTGAAGTTTATGCTCGACAAAACAAGTTCTGACTTCAGATTGGTCTGGGAATCCTTCCAATTGTCCGTTAGCAATGGCTCTCATTAAAGTGGATTTACCAACACCATTTCTTCCACAAAGACCGTATCTGTGACCCTTAACAAGTCTCAAATTGGTCTTATTCAGAAGCAATCTGGTTCCGTATGCCAAAGAGAAGTCGGCGTTAACAATAACCACTCCGTCTTCATCAGAATCTGCGAATATATCTGGAGTGAACAATTCTCTAAGCTTGTGGATTGTCGACTCGATGAAATCCTTCGAATTGTCCAAGAAGTTTGGCAAACTCATGGTTAGATATTCGTTCAATCTGACCCAATCGTTGACATTAGCATCGGTGAATAGAATGGTCACCAAATAGTCGTAAACCAATTCGTCATTAACCTTAGACTTGATATCAGAAAGATACTTTTCTGCCTTGTCGAAAGACAATTTTCCATGGAATTTTCCATCGGATTGCTCGTCAGCGGCGTCTTGAATCACCTTCAGGGCCTTGGAAGCCAAATCTCTGACCTCAGGAAGAGAAGCAGTATCAACGACCTTCTTAATACCTGGAAGCAGGATTGGAATATAATGCTCGATTTCAAACTTATTGTTGACCAGTCTAGTAAGATTCTCTGTCACCATAACCGTCTGTCTAAGTTGTTCTTGCGATGATGAAGACAATTTCAGCGATTTGTCGAGAATAGGAACGAGCAACGAAAGAGCAGGCTCGGTCACTTCGGCAACAAATGTGACCGAGGAAAGCGACTTGATACAGTTTGGAACTTTCTGTGGATCGGCAAGGGTCTCGACAATCAGATCGTACCTAGGCTGCAAATCGAGGTTATCCAAGACCTTGACGAAGTCACTCAAGGATTTGAAACCGGCCTTGGCCAGTTCTGGTTTGAAATCGGTAGCCATATCGGTCAAAATTGGAATGGCTTCCACGAATCTGGTTTCCAAGATATCTGCTGGAGATTCGGCGACAATCTTGTCAACCAACTTCAAAGCACCAGTCTTGGATTGCCATTTAGCGCTAGATTTGAGATATTTGAACAACATGGTCAAAAGAGTAGAGCCATAAGCTTCAACAGGGAACATACCGAACAAAGAATCAATGCTCGTTTGGGCCGACCGTTTGACAGTGTTTTCCTTGTCTGCAAGAAGATCGAAAGCAGGGGCAAACAGCTGAACAAAGTAGGCCTCGAAAGGCGTCTTTCCAGCATAAGATCGACTCAGGATCTGAAGAAACAGCATACTTGCTTCTCTTATCAATGTTGGGCTCTTAGGCTTGGCCAGAGTCAGAATGACCTGGAGAATATCGAAATCAATAATGGCCTTTGGTCCATATTCGTTAATGATGGTGACCATCTTCTCACACTCCTCTCTAACCTCAGAAAGCTTGGTGGCTCTCTGCAAGCTGGAAAGCAGCTCAGAGATAGGAGAAACTTGCAACTTTAGCAAGGAAGAATTCAGAGACGACAAAGAGGTACTGGAGTCCATTGCGCGAGCAGCTGGAGTATTCACTCCAGAGGAGACTTGCGAAACATCAGAATCGGAAACAGGCTGTTGAGACTTCAAATAGTCGTCCAAAGAAAGCTTCTGCTTGCCTTTCTTGACCAGCTTGCTTGAAGAGATATCAGCTCCATTTTGTGCAACCGCTGACTGGGCAAAATTCCCGCCAGGATTGAACGCATTAGCGTTTTGATTAAACTTTGGAGGCATATCAATTAAACAAAGTAAAGAAACGTTAAAAATGAAAATTTTATTTACACCTGACACCGCATATTTACAAGATAGGAATTAAATTTGTGCAATTTGATGGAGGGGCACGAGGGGCAGCTGATAGGTGGTTTGTGATCTCACGAGTTTTTCCGCGAAATGCTGTTGTTGAGTTTCTTGATCGTGTTGAGACCTTGTATCACGGGACTTTAATGAGTAAGGAGTTGGATGGTAATTGAAAGTTTTGAGGAATCGAATGATAAGAGAAGCCACATCTCTCCAATTGAGTGGAGTATTATTATTGAGCATGTATTGAACCGATTCGAATCCAATTTCCGTTTTTGCTCTTGTGATGAAGTCCAATTGTTCATTTTGTTCGAGATCGGACAATTTTTTCCGCATCTTGGCAAATGAATTTTGTAATAGATCTTGAACCAATTTCATAGTTTCTGGAGTAATTGTATGTTGTTGTACCATTCCATAATATTGGAGAACACAAATGGCAGAAATTTCATCGCCATATTTTAGAAACGTGCTTAGAAGAACGTCCAACAAGTCTTGCTGCATTTCCAGTCCATTGGTAGCACGAATCAGACCAAATTGTTCGCGAAGTTGGATCAATCTTTCTCGTGTAATTTGTTCATCGTACACACCATTCATCTGAACACGTCGATATGCTGTCACAACATTCTTATGGAACTCATTCGTGAGTTGGTATTTGCTTTGAGTTGACATATATTCACGAGCAAATTCAATAGCACGATCCGCACGTCCGGCACGAGTGTAAACCAACACCAATTGATTGGCCATGATTGTAAGCATTGGAATATCATGAGATTGCATCAGACGAACCAACCCATCGAGTTTAGCCAAATCTGGACGCGGTTGCCGTCCCAAATATTGAACCAAAAGAACGTAAAAATGGCCTGTTGCAGGTGGAAAAATAGACGATTCGTCTTTCGAATAAAGAGTCTTTGTCTGGTTCATCTGCTCAAGTAAATGATCAATAAGAATAAACGCTTCCTTAGTCTTGATCTTGAGCAAAAGTTTGAATAAATCACGACACTCCAAGCCTGTCAAACAATGTCCATTGTTCATAGATTGAACCAAGCTGGAAATCGTTAATTGCATATTCCTACCAACTAAAGGAGAGCTTTGAAGACCCCGAAGATAAGTGGACGTGCGCAACAACAGTTCTGCTTCTGCAAAAGTCTTGGTTTGAACTGGATCGTTCAATTGACTAAGCATATATTTGGTAATAGCAGGATGATATTGTCCATTTGAAAGAGCATGTCTCAACATCTCTCGTGAAGCATATGGGGCATTCTCCCGATACCGGTCCATCAAATAGACCAAGAATGTTTTGTCGCGACGTGTCGTAACTTCAACAATCTCCATCATATAGTCAAAATGCTGATAATCCGCAAACTGCATCGTAATTGTGGTCACATGATCAAACGTCACAGGATCTTCTCGATCGTAGTGTTTAAAAACGCTGTCTGGGTCGGTCCAGAGCTGAGTTTCAACCACAGGCAATTCATCAATGAGACCATGAGAGTCCATCACTCCCTTCATGGTCGTCCACCACCTTGAAGCAGCTCCAAAATGCCCATTTGCTAGGTAATACTGTATGAACATAATGGCTTGCTCCGGATTGATATAGTTGTACTTCTCCAGTATATTTGCAGCCAAAGTTTCTGCCTCGGCAATCTCTCCACTCAGAATATCCACCCGCAACCCTAATTCAGACCAAAATCGACGTCCAGTCACGTCAGGCTTGTCTTTGCGCGTAATGTACAAGTTCCGGGCTGTGCTATACTGTTGAAATTTTAGGAGTGATTCGATGTAGAACATTTCGTTGATAGGGTCTGCTCGTTGATCTGTTGCTGAATAGATGAGGTTTCCGGCTAGATAGATGCATTCTGTTCGAATGTTCAAGTTTTTGATCTGTGTGGAGATGTCAAACAGTCGTGTTAGGTTGTCCAAAGAGACGGCTTTGCGAACGTCTTGGTTGGATTCGTGACTGATTAGACGTAGAAATTGGGGCAGATGGTCAATTCCTGGGGTCTGCATCTTCTCGGCCAGATTCTCCATTATGACGATAATGTCAGCAAAGTTCTCGGGCGTGGGATCTTTGGACATGACGTCGTCTACCGAATTATTGATAGATTTGTCACTTTCAAACGGGTCTTGATCCTGACTGGCAAGATAAGCTTCACAGGATTGAATCAAGTTCTCAATGAATGTATCCATCTCTTTTTCGAGGTATTCGTGTGCTTTTTCGGGCTGTTGAACTATGTCTTTGACCATTTTTTCGGAGTTCTGAGCTTGGTCGATCAGTTGCTGTACAAATTCGGGATCGTATTCCATCTTGTCCTGATCAAACTTCTGTTTGAGATCGCGCTCGATCTGTGCTGGTGATTTGGACAAGGCGGGCTCTGAAGATCGGAATTTTGATCGAGAGACAGCAGAGCTGGAGGGCCCAGAAGAGTTCGTTTCAACAGCAACCGGCTCCCTGTCAGGCTGTGTGGTCTTAGTCTTGGCAACAACAGCCGGTCGCGTGCGGAGAAGCCGTCTGAAGGTCGTAGACACCTGCTTTTGGGAGATTGTTCTGCGCGAGATGAGCATGAAAAATGATATTTTTTCGTCGGGTCGATCGTCTATACATTATCTAGATCGACGTACGTTGCGACGACGTCCATCCACCCCTGGAACTTTAAATCTACAGCCTTTCACCCGTCCAATATCCGCGTAATTTGGCAGAATCGACTCCCATTGAGAACTGTCACGAATTCGCCTAAAACAGACTGTTTGACTCATGCCGCTCCAAATCCGCGTAATTTTTCTGACATGCAACTCTACTACGGAACAGACTTTTAAAAATTGAATCCGAAAAGGGCGAAAGTCTACATCTTTACTGATGACTATCAAGTATAACCATCCCAGGTAATTCCCCTGGTCCTTAAACAAATCCCCAATGTCTTGGGATTCACCCGATCTGCCGGATCCCATTCTGTTTTTTTAGCACTTTTGCACAGAACTTGGGGCTAGTGCTTGCGCCGCACAGCAAATCCAGAAATAGCGCAAACCCTGAAATTTAATTATTTCGCAGTATATCACGCGCTAATGCGGTTGCCTATAGATATAAAACAGGCCATGTTCCCCAGTAATGGAAATCGATCATGTCGCATTCTATAGCGTCTTTAAACTCGTCTTCTTCGCAAGGCAACAATTCATTCAATTCCCCAGCTCCTATGGAGGGGTCTGAGGATAACATTGCCATGGAAATGGCCCGTGGCCCTCAATCATACGACCCTGAGGATGCTCGCTCGCAGATATCTGGCGAAATGATATCGACTTTGTCCAGATCGGATTCGCTCAAAGTGACCAAAACAGAAACAAGCAAGTCTCTTCGCGATCGAGGACTTTCTAAAGAACTCTCCGTGGTGGACACTAATAGACCACAAGACGTGGAACAACCTATCTTCCCTGAAGAATACACAATGGAAACTGAAACCGGATTGGTTGCTGTGGGTACATTACAGGAAATTGGAAGATCCACTACTCTTCCCAGACCATCTGGTGATTCACCCGAATCATCCATATCGGATGAAAAGGCTTCTCACACGCCTCCAGAATTGGATCCGGAAATCGAATTTGTCACCTTCACAATCAACGACCCGGAAAACCCTCTAAACTGGAACTCCACATTGAGATGGATGTACACAATTATTTTGTCACTTATGGTGGTTTGTGTTGCTTTTGGATCTTCTGTGGTGACGGGATCCTTGGGTTTGATCGAGGACAAGTATAACGTCAGTTTCGAGGTGGCCGTTTTGAGTTGCTCGCTCATGGTTCTTGGTTTTTCGGTTGGTCCATTGCTTTGGTCTCCGTTATCTGAACAAATCGGTCGTAGACCGGTGTATTTCATCTCGTTCTTCCTTTACTTCATCTTCAACATTCCATGTGCAGTGGCTCCTAATATCGGAACCGTCCTGGTTTGTCGATTTTTATGTGGTGTGTTTGCTGCTTCGGGTCTGGCCAATGTTGGTGGCTCTATTTCCGACCTTTTCCCATCGACTACTAGAGGAAAAGCCATTGCATACTTTGCTGCTGCTCCTTATGGTGGCCCAGTGATTGGTCCTTTGGTTGCTGGTTTCATCACCAGATACTCTGGAAGACTTGAGCTTGTGTTTTGGGTCAATTTTGCCTTCTCGGGATTTATGTGGATTGCAGCTTGTTTGATTCCTGAAACTTATGCTCCAGTGATTCTGAAAAAGAAGGCCAAGCGTATGAGAAAGGAAACCGGAAACCCAAAGATCATGACTGAACAGGAAGCAGTCGGATTGTCGATGAAAGAACTGATCCAGACGTGTCTTTATCGCCCATTAATGTTCGCTCTCACTGAGCCTGTTTTGGATCTAATGTGCTTGTACGTCTGTTTGATCTACTCGCTGCTTTACGCATTCTTCTTTGCATACCCTGCCGTTTTCGGTGAACTATATGGATATGGAGACGATCTTGTTGGAATGATGTTGATTCCAATTTTGATCGGAGCAGCATTCGCTCTGTGCACAACACCGCTGTTGGAAAACCACTACGTCAGAATGACGAAATCAAGACGCCCAACGCCTGAAGATAGATTGATTGGAGCCATGGTTGGAGCACCTTTCCCTGCTATCGCTTTATGGATTTTGGGAGCTACTTCATACAAACACATCATCTGGGTGGGACCAGCATCGTCAGGACTTGCTTTTGGCTACGGAATGGTCTTGATCTACTATTCGATCAACAATTACATCATCGACACTTACGCCAAATACGCCGCCTCGGCTTTAGCCACCAAGGTGTTTTTGAGATCTGCTGGCGGAGCAGCATTCCCGCTATTCACCACGCAAATGTACCATAGACTGGGTCTTCAATGGGCCTCGTGGCTTCTCGCTTTCATCTCCACAGCCATGATTTTGCTGCCATTCTCTTTCTACAAATGGGGTCCCCAATTGAGAAAGCGGTTATGCAGAGAAAATTATAGTGCGTGGGAGGACGATTAATTCTAGATCTATAATCAAAAGATTCAACTTATGGGTATATTGTAGTTGTAATGAGGGAGCGAAACTACGTGGGAAGGTTGGTTTTCCGGTGGTTGCAAGTTATAGTGCTTGTTTTTCGTGGGGTTTTGTGTTACTGACAACATCTCCGTTGCCGTGGTGCAGATTCGCGCTTGCGACTTCGAAAAAAAAGCCGTAATGCCGTCATTAGCCATAGGTGTAAGGTGTTGAACACATCAGATGTTGAGTGCGAGTATAACGAGTTCAACGGTACTGGGATGTTGCTTAGGGTGAGCTGCATTGGATTTGAGGTTTTGAGCCAATTTCTATCACTGGTTAATTAGTTAAACGGGTTTGCTCATTTTCCCCACAATAGGCCCCCCCACATGGATTGCTAGATGGACATAACTAGGGGCACCAAACTACTCCCCCACATCCTGCAGCATATTTGCACTCAATTTCGACGCCTTGTTCTCGTTCTGGCGCTAGTTTACTCGTTGGTGTCGCGTGGCAGGGGTCTGTTTTTTTGTTTCCTAAAGCGGAAAAAATATTAAGGAGGTTCATCAAATTGGTTTCATTTTTACCTTTGTTCACTTTTCTTCTCTCCTAGCCATGAAGGTTCTTCAATTAGACTCTAAATGGCAAGAGGAACTCGCCGTCATTAGTAAGGCCGTGTCCAAGAGCAAAAAGACAGTCGTCCTGACCGGGGCAGGAATAAGTTGTAATGCTGGGATACCCGACTTCCGCAGTGCCCATGGTCTATATAACCAAGCCAAACAGTCCGACAAACAGCAATCCATAGTGAAAGGAAAGGACTTGTTTGATATCTCGCTTTTTAGAGACGACCAATCCATCGCTTTGTTCTGTCAGTTTATGCAACAGCTTTACACGAAAACTTGTACTGCTCAACCTACGAAGACGCATTGGTTCATCAAGCAACTGAAAAAACACAAGAAACTGCTGAAATGTTACACTCAGAACATAGATGGACTAGAAAGACAGTGTAATTTGAAAACAGGTGTCGATTCCAACTGGAAAGAACTGGATGTGGTACAACTACATGGTGATCTTAATAGATTGAGTTGCACTATGTGCTATAAGACATTTGATTGGGATGAGGAAAGTCGTGCGGTTTTGAAGGAGGGAGAATTGCCTGAATGTGCAACTTGTTTGGTGAAATATCAAGAGCGAGAACAACAAGGAAAACGTGCTACGCGATCGTCGGTGGGTGTTCTTCGACCAGATATCGTTCTGTATGGAGAACATCATCCTCATGCCGAGGCTCTTGCACGTGGATTAATGAGTGATATGTCGAAGAATCCAAATCTACTCATCATTTTCGGCACCTCATTGAAAGTTGACGGAGTTCGGAAGCTTGTGCGCCAATTAAGTAAGAAGATCCACGAAAGACCAGATGGAAGGGTGATATTTGTCAACAACTGCGATGTTTCACAAAGTGCATGGAACAATGTGATAGATTACCATATCAAAACAGACTGTGACCAATGGTGCACATATCTAGAAAGTCAATGTCCGAAGTTATTCGAGGAGCCTGAGGAGGTGTCCTTCTATTGCACTCCACCTACTACACCTGACAAAAAAGACAGGGTGATGGATTTGAAGAACATATTACCGGAATCTAAAACACCAATCAAGGTGCTTAAAGATTTGACGAATCAGATGGATGTCAAGATACCGTGTCTCAAGCGCGAGAACACATACGAGTTGCCTAGTCCAGATTTCAGTCCGGTTAAACGCCGAAAAACCAAGGCATAATTATAATTGGTCGCATGTAAATTTTGAAGAAAAAATATTTTTTTTCATGGCTGATAAGGCAATCTATCAATACAATTTAATCCACAATGCTGGCGATGCTCGGTTGCGACGGCAACTTGTGCGGAAGTTCTGGGGAACAAGTGAAAGATATGGACTTTTGCTACCGGAGGCGGTGGCAGAACATGGCCACTATTTCTGTGAGAAGTGTCAAGAGTTGTTGATTTCAGGAATCAATTTGGAAATCCGTGTTAAGTATACATCCGAGAAAGTTTTGGAGTACCAGTGTTTGAAATGTGGACACCGGAAAGTGATGGAAGTTCTGGTGCAGCAAAAAGAAGCGAGAAGAAGCGAGGAGAAAACTGGTGGAAAAGAGCGCGCGCGCAAGCGCAAGAAGAACAATCTCAGCGCGTTGCTGAAAAACAAACAAATCAGCAAGACCAAAGAGCTGGACTTGATGGATTTTATGAAATTGTGAAAGGTTGGCGGCTAAATCGACGGTAACTAGGGGTGAAAAGAAGGGCAGACACCCCCACTAATCATTTGCTATTTCTCGAAGTTTGGAAATTCGCGGAAGCTATGCGCAAAAAAAATTGACAATATCAAAGGGGTGAGTGGCTGTAGAAGATCTCCCGAGTGCGCCTTTTTTTGGAGTCACCATGTCGGCTCGGGAATTAGTCGACTAGAAGGTAATGGTGGATTGTGCTGAAAATTGATTTTGAAAGAAATCTCTGACCCGGGAACCTCGGTGTTTGACACGTCTGGCATACAGTACCCCAACATGCCGGTCATCTAGGCGACAGTGATGGGTAAGGGGACTACATAAACACGGAACCATCCGGGATGCGAGTGCATTAAATAAGTGGTCGTGGAGAGATTACAAGATATTGCATATGAACAATATACAACACAATAGCAATTGTGACCTATGGGGTGTGAAAAATTCTCAATAAAGTAATCATGCTTTCGTAACAATTGATTCTGCGGGACACCCTACCTAGCGGATTTGTTTAATGTTGCCGTATTTCCTCCTGCCCTTTCCGTCCGACCTTTTATATATACATTGGAAATTCTTGAATTGTCATTCATCCATCTTCATCCTTGAGAAATTCAATGTGTCGCATAAATCATGTCTAATCAAAGTATGTTCTACTTCCATTCGTTCTAACCATTAGCCTTAGTTGATACAAGCATTAGCACCACCCCTAGTCCGGGGGCGTCACCAGACACGCTAATCGAACCACCAATTAAGATTAAGACTTCTCGTAAATGGGTTCTACCGCCTCGTCCGAAACCTGGTCGTAAGCCTTCACATGCCGTGAGTGCCGGCGCTCAACAAGTCAAGGAAGTGAAAGAGGTGAAAAAGAAACCGAAACAACAGGCTCAAGTCGAGGACTTGGATGCCAGCATTCTGAATAGCCCGATCAAACAACAGATCCTCAAGATCAACGAAGAAAATTACTATTTAAAACTCGAAGTCATCAAGCTTGTTTCTGACCTGAAAAATTTGAAGCTGCAGATCCGTGAAACATCGAAAAAACACGAGCCGGAAATTAAACGGAAACGAAGTCATGACGACGATATCAACGATCTCATTGTTTCTCTTATAGACTTGAACCATTCGCAACAGGTACAACAACCGGTTAAATCCGAGGAACTCAATAAATTCATTAGATTTGACGACCCATGTCTGGACTCATTTTCACCAGCTTTGTCTGAAGAAGAACATTTGGACCATCTGGTCGACTTGACACCTACGCCTACAATCTCGCTCACAAAAACAAACGAAACCACAGAAAGCATGGCCGGTTCCACTTTGGTGTCGCAATCTCCAAAGGGCTTTAAGTTAGCAGAGTTACCATCGTCTCCAGAACGGGATTCTGTGTTTTCTGTCTTCAAATCCAACATTGCAGACTCCATGCTTTCTCCGTCGACCGCAGACTTTGGCTTGGAGTCGAAAAAACCTCTCCTTTTTCACGATTATTATGAATTCGATAGTCTCAACGAGGTCGAGCTCGAATTCGAAAACTTCATTAATGGAGAACTTTCATGACCATATTGCTCTTGATGAGCTTTTGATGCATTCACGATCACCGGACACGTTATAATATATATAACATTGCAAAAGCATACGATTGTCGCCAATTACTGTAAATTCCCGTGCGGCTCATGGCCAAGTTTAGAAATATACCTAATATTTAAGCCAGGTACTTCTCGACAAAGACACCAACCTTGGTCTTGACCTTGCCGTTCTCTTCTGCATCACGGATGTCGGTGAGTTTCTGGATCTCATCCCATTTCTTGGCATAACTGAAATCAATCTCCTCGTATGGGACCATCTTACTCTTGTAGCGCAGCTTGTAGTATAACCAACTGAAGAAGAACACTGGAACAGAAACAAATGTCAAGAAGAAATTCTCAGCACGAGCTCCTCCAGACATGTTTCCACCATGTAATGGGAACAGTCCGATGTAGAATTGTCCAACGACCAAAACAGCAATAATAAAGGTAGCACTGTATGTGGTCCATGGGAAGAACTTGTCGTAGAGAGGAAGAGTTTTGAAATCAATACCTTGAGCCTTCAATCCCTTTCTGAAGCGATAATGAGACCAGTAGATAGTCAACCAGGTGAAATATCCGCTCAATGCAACCAGCGAATTGAACCAATTATAAACCTGTTGTCCTGTACTGGAACAATTGAGGAAAGCTAAACCAATACCAACAGCAAACACCACCAACAAGGACAAAACCGGACGACCATGTTTATCTTTCTTTCCAAAGACAGGATGGATCACTTTCAAATCTGAACATGCCACCAGCGAACGCGAACCAATGTAAACCGAAGTGTTACCACAAGAAATGACCGATAACAGAATCAAAGCGTTAAGAATATCTGGCAACACCTTCACGCCACCACGCTTCATAGCAATAATATAAGGAGATGCCAACGATCCGCTAGCGTTGTTAAGTGTGTCATCATCATATGGAACGTTCATAGTGATCAACCAAGCATTACCAACAAAGAAGACCAATAATCTGACGAAAATTGGGTTGGTGCAACGAGGAATAAACCGTCTTGGATTTTTGACCTCTCCTGCAACCACGGCAATATGTTCACCTCCTCCAAAGGAGAATCCAGATTGAGAGAAGGCCATCACAATACCTTGGACACCATTTCTTTGCCAACCAGGATTCTTCCAAAACTTGTATCCGATCGGACCCTTCAAAGCAGGAAGACCTCCACAAGTTCCAACAAACATGAACAATGTAACACCAGCCATTGCCGCAATTTTAATGAAGGATTGAACGTACTCGACGTATCCATATGCTTTAACAGGCCAGACGTTACCAATCACATAGATCACGGCAAAAACGACAATCCATTCGGCTGTAGTGACAATTTCCTGAGTATCCCAATAACGAAGGATACTGATTCCGGCAGTTAATTCTGCAGCAAGAACAATCATCCAGTTGAATGCAAAACTGATACCCTCGGCAAAACATATAGCCTTATCCATATACAAGGCAGCTTGATTGATGAAACCACCATGGATTGGTTGATAAGCGGTCATCTCTCCCGTTTGGATGAACATAACATAAACAATAAAAGCGTTGAAAGTATAGGCGAAAACGATGGAAAAAGGGCCTCCATTTTTCAAGGCAGAACCCATTCCGACCCAGAACCCGGTTCCAATTCCAGCACCGAACGTAATCATCAAGACTTGACGACCGGTAATTTGTCTTTTGAATCCAACATCCTCGATAGATTCCTCAAGTTTCCTGATGTTTTCTTCCAGAGGAAGGAAATCTGCCTCAACAGACTCCACCTCTTCAATGACCTCGGGCGATTTTCCTAAACTCGAAGACATGGATTCAAGACAGTTGGGTTCAGGCCTTATATAGAAAATTCTTATCTACTGAAGAACTCGTCGTCGAGAACGGCTCTGCGGCTTCAGATACGTTTGGCGCACATTTTCCGCTCCCCGAATTGCGCCCGGGCGCAATTCGTGACAATTATGTTTGATTTCCTGATACGAGAGTGATAGATTATCGTAGTTACTTACTTTTGCAGAGCTCCTTATGCTTTGCAATTATCTTATCAGCCATGTCCACCAGCCCGCCCGCAATCACGTCAGGGGCGCCAAAAATGTCAACGCATGGGAATTTCTCGTGGACGTCCGTCCATGCAGTGCGAAATCCACACTTCTTGGCGGCACAAGAGTCCCACATATGGGCTGCGGCAAACCAGGCATCGTCTCCCTTGCCCGGAATTTTTTCCAGCATGTATTTGTACACACCTGGGGCAGGTTTTCCGATGCCAAGACTATCGCAAGAAACAATGTTCTCGTCGGGCATCTCAACCTTGGAATTGGCAAAATATCCCTTAACACGTTCCCGATCTCCATCAGTAAGACACCAAACAGTAAATCCGTTATCTCTGAGCTTTTTCCACATGGCTGGCAACTCAGGACGGGCCTCGAGCTTTAACCATTGATCCGATAAGAATTCGACATCTTCTTGAGATGCAAACGAGAGAGGATCTTCGATTCCAGCATGGTGCAACGATCTGTAGAAGGTAGCCATGAAAATTTTTCTAGTTGGTTGGTACTCGTCGACCTGAGAAAGATACGAGAAATCTCTTTCACAGGCGGTTCCCCAAGCGTTCAAGAACAATTGAGCATTCACGTGGTGAGCACGCAACTTTTCCCCGAGCCGGTCATCAAGGGCTTTAAGGAACACATCGTAGCCAATACAGGTACCAATAATATCAAACACAACGTCAGGCATTTTAATGGTTTCGAGGAATTGCAAAGTCGATTCTTATACTAGAGCGATAAGCCGCTGGCTCTATTTGCGACAATATCCTGAACTCACGGGTTTCGGACACGATATCGAGAAATTTGCGGGAAAACATATTAGGATATATCTTGGCGGGTAACTATGGGGAAAAGTTTATTGTGTGTATTTTAACACTGAGGCGTTGCGGCGTATCAGGACGACAAAGCTCTATTGATCTATTTAGGATGGTACTTGTAGTATCCGGTCTCCTCGACAAGGTTATTGACCTTATTCTTGTATCTGTCTTCAGTAATCATGAATGGAATTGGCAATTCAGTTTCTTCAACTGAACAGCCAGTCAAAAGCATTTTACTAATAGCTTTTCCAGTAAGGAATGCTCTTGGCATTCCATGGCCATGGAATCCGGCCAAGACAAGTTGATTCTTTTTTCCCGGCACTTCTCCGACCCAAGGCATTGCGTCGACGGAATATCCCAGAATTCCTGTCCAAAGATAATCCACATCAGTCTTGGCTCCTTTCCAAGAAGAGAAGTTCGATTGCATGAAATCATCATACCAGCCTTTCACATCACCATCAAACAACTTGGAATCATCAACAGATTTGTACCAAGAGTCCAAATCTTTTAAATAGAAAGGCTTGGCTCCACCAACAATGACCGATCCGTCAGATCTGTTAATGAGATATTCATGTTCGGTAGTGTCTCTGAACAGTCCGTACGAGTTTTGTAAGTATGGCTGATGAGGACTATTTTTAGTCAACTTGATATGAGAACACGTTCCTTTGACAGGAACAACAGTATCCTCAAATTCTGGTGCCAGACCAGCAGTATATGCGTTGGTAGCCAGAACCACTTTTTTTGCTTTCACAGATCCGCGTGCTGTATGAACAATGTATCCATCTCCATCTTGCTCAATCCGGGTCACGGGGGTGTGAGTCTGGATATTCAGTCCTCTTTCGAGAGAGAATTTCAACAAGCCTTTAATCAATTTGTAAGGCCACAAATGTCCAGCAGTGAAAGTAACCGACACTGGCGATTTTTCCACAAGCGAAGTAACCCGAGATTTATCTCCTTCCAGAAATTGCAAATCATTGACTGCCTTATTGTTAGGATTCTTCTTCAACTCGGCCAATGCTCTATAACAATGATCCACAGCTCCTTTAGTCAAATGAACATTACAAGCTCTAGTAAGAACGAAATCACAATCAATCTTCTCCTCTTCAATCACCTTCTTAACAGCAGAAAGATGCTCATATTCAAAGTTACTGATTGAAATTGCCTGTTCTTCACCGTACTTTGCCAAAGCTCCCAGATATCCCTTGTAATAATCTGGCTTCAAATGACCTCCATTTCTACCCGTTGCACCAGAACAAACATACCGAGCTTCCAACATCAACATCTTTGGTGGAGGACCTTGCGCGGTTTTGTAAGTCCAGTAAGCAACAGAAGCACCAGAATATCCACTACCAACAATAACAACATCGGTTTCCGTTGGAAGTTCGGTCGTAGTCCGAATATCTCTAAAATCATCTTCCTCCGAATGCCAATATGGCACAGTAGGGTTCTCAACAGGAATATAGTTAGTCATAATCAAAGAAATTCATCCGGTATCTCGAATATATACTGCGTCCAGATAACAAAGGTGCCTGGTGAATCTGCTGCATTTATTTGCGTCCGTAACTTTTCCGCGCTGCCAATGCGCCATGAGCGATAAATCATCTGATCATGCGAATTTTTGATCCATGTGGGAGTCTAAACCTATCTATTGATCCGACGACGCGTCGATCGGCTAGTTATCCCAAATTTTTCATACATCCTCTTTTGACTAATGTTGACCACTTTATACCACGTGTGCTTACCTAAGCACTATATAAATGAATTGACGTCTTGGTTATAATTTTCCCTGAGATGAAGTTTGGCAAGTATCTGGCGGCACGACAGTTGGAGTTGCCCGAGTATTCGGGGTACTTTATAAACTACAAGGCCCTTAAGAAGCTTATCAATGCTTTAATTGCCAACAATGGAAGCAGCGATCAGAGTCTTCAGGACAAACGAGGTTCGTTTTTTTTTCGGTTGGAACGTGAATTGGAGAAGGTCAACACTTTCTATCTTCAAAAGGAAGCGGAGTTACGGTTTCGTTTGGACTTATTGATTGAGAAGAAGAATAGGGCTCTTACTGAGGGTCGTTTGGATAACGTTACCAAGAGTTCTATTGCTTTTGTTACTCTATATGACGGATTTCGCAAGTTTTCCAAGGATCTGGATCGATTGGAGCAGTTTGTTGGTTTGAATGAGACTGGATTTACAAAGGTTTTGAAGAAATGGGACAAGAGATCGAAATCCCAAACAAAAGAGCTTTATTTAACAACTGCAGTGAATGTGCAACCTGTTTTCCATAGAAACGAAATTGTTCAATTGAGTGATCTTGTTGCACATAATTTGATGGAATTAGAGGCAAAAGTTGAAGGTGGGGGGTTTGTTCGTTTTGAATCCAAGGAAACAAACATGGAACATCCAAAATCAGAGCTAGAAAGTGATGCTCTATACACCGATTTTTACGAGATCATAGTCCAAAATGCTCATCAATCTCGAGAAGAACAGGTAGCAAGACTCCAGGAATGGTCCAATCAAGTTCTTTCAAGGTTGAGTCCCGAGATGAAGAGATTCATGCTATCGAAAGTGTTTTTGTTACTGATTCCAAATCTTAATGTTGCAGACGAAGTTTTGCGATCCTTTTATGATTATTTCCAGGAACATGTTGATATCTCGCTTGTGGACGATCTGAATGGTCAGACCTGTCTTCATGAAGCTTCAGCTTGTCGTACAGGACGACTTGAGGTTTTGGAATTGTGTCTGGAGAAGAATATCGATCCTACTTTAAAAGATGTCAGTGGAAGAACATGTTTGCATTATATTACTGAATCTGGACGTGATGATATGCTTCTATTGCTACTAGGAAGGGCTCCTAGAATAAAGCCACTTTCAGAATTGATTGACGTGATGGATAATGAGTCTATCTCTCCTTTACTAATGGCCATCATTAATAACCATGTATCTTCGGTGAAGATTCTTTTACAACATGGAGCCAATGCATTTCCACAACAAGATGATCTCAAACCCAAATATCTGCCCCTCAATGTTGCTTGCAAGATTGGAAATCGACAACTTGTTGAATTACTTTTAAGTCAGGTGAGTACGCCTGAAGAAGCCTGTCAAAAGGGACTTCTAACCAAATCATTCCAGAGCAATGCAGAGGGACTACTTCCTCTTCATATCGTGGCGTCTGCTGGTCATGACGAATTGATACCATTATTACTGCAATATGGTGCTGATGTGAATCAGAAAGACAAGCTTAACAAGTGGTCTCCAATCTTCTACAGCGTTACTAAAGGCTTCGATTCGACAACCAAGAAATTGATCGATTTCGGCGCAAAATTTATGGATAAGGACGAAGATGGTTTGAATCCATTATATTATGCCATCTGGGAAGGAAACGTTACGGTGATCAACGTTCTTATTGAATCGTTGAAAAAAGAAAGTGGAACAACCTCAGCAGAAACTATGACTCCTCCCGACACTAAATTACCACCTGCACCAACATTGAACGCCAACAAGAATCTTATTTCTGTTCCAGATATCAGCAATGTTGACAGCATTCCTGATCTATCATTACCTCCTCCAATCATCCCGCTACGCAAATATGGACACAATTTCTTGGAAAAGAAGATTTTCCTCAAACTTTCCTTCTATACCAACAGAAACTCGATCAAACTCAATCCTGATATGTTCCTTACCTCAATTCCTGGAAGAGTCACTATCAGTTGTGATAAGAACGATTTAATTCCAAGAAATCTACTGTTTCCAGTACTAGATAACGAAAAGACAATCACGTTCCAAACCGATACTTTTGATGGATTCACAATTGATTTCGATCTGTATCCAACATTTGGAACACGACTTTTGGCCAAAGCAACATTACCATCAATTGTTTTTCAAACTGCATATCCTGGAATTGGATCCAAATTGAATGGAGACTTGGAAATTCCTCTTGTGGATGTGCGATTGAGAAATATTGGTTCTCTCAAGTTCAATTATGAAATCGTGTATCCATATTCAGGGATCCCACTTGAAATCTCCATGTATGATACCTATTGGAAGTCTTCATCGTCTGCAACAGCAGTGAAATCGATCTCGTTTGTGACGGCATCCTCATTGAGTGGAGACTATTATCGAGTTCATGTTTGTTTCCTAAGCGATGGTACTCCATTGGTTTGTCCGAATTGGAAAGTTGAATTTCGAGGTGTGAGTTTTTCAGTTTGCACGTTCAACTTCGAGGAGTTGAGTCGATTGATTTATGCTGAAGGAGAGTATGAGAAGTTGCATCAACAATTATCCCAAATCAACAATCTTTCCAGTTCTTTGAAACAACTTGAAGATATCATGTCGAAATTGTACATTCCTTTGGACACGTTTCTTGCATCCATTGGTTCTGAGATTTCATTGAATCTGGATATATTCTATCCTTCAGTCTATGAGCTTGAATTCTTCGATATGAAATGCTATTCAGTCTCTTCACAGAAACTTGTTAGCAAATGTCGCTCTTCTGACTTGCATCCTGCTACTGACAATGTTCTTAACAACTTTATGGATCTCATTCTTAATGATGTCTTCACTAATGTTCGGGAATTACGTGCCAAAGGACCTGCATATCGTTCATTAATTTTGTCCAGTGATAATGCAATGGTTTGCACTATTCTCAACTGGAAACAGCCCAATTATCCTGTTTTTTACAACATCAACGGAATCAAGTACAACTTCGAAAACCATCAGTTTGAAGCTTGCTCATCGAATGGGTTTTCAACGACAGCTATTGATATTTCTGAGCGAGAGAAAAACGAGCTTAATGTCGATAATATTGACTCTATCAACAAAGATTCGGCAATCTATCTTAATGATCTACAATATCAGGACAAATTGACAAGATCCATCAAGTTGGGAATCTCGTTTGCTACGACTAATAACCTTCTAGGAATCATAGTTCCTAATCGACTACTCACAATATGTCCTGACTTGGTGGAATCAGTCCGTTCTAAAGGATTGATCTTGGTGGCTAGTAAGGATGACGAGAAACATGTTGCCGAGTTTGACCTTATAAAGAGTCTTACTCAAGCTCGGGCCGAAAATATCGACGTTAATGGTCTTCGGTTCAATGACATCCTTAGCTTTAAAGATTCTATCGATATGTAAATTTCTAGAAATACGGCAGTGCTCTCTTTTTATTCCAACTCCGGCTTCATGGGACTTTCTGAAGAGCGGCGATCTAGCCATGTTCCAGCTATAACTGGTGACATACAGTATCGGGATCCTATATTAAGACTACCTGCGTCACTTTCCGGTTATAGGTCGTTAATTATGTCTTATTCAGCATGTTTAGTTTCTACTACGGTTGGATTTCCTTTGGATTCGATGAAGACTAGAATGCAAACTCATCATTTCAAGAACGCTTTGGATTGTTTCCGGTCTACCATGAAACATGAAGGTCTACTTGGATTATTTCGAGGATTATCTGCTCCATTAATTTCAACAGCAATTGCTCGGTCTGTTGGAGTCCAGATCTATACGCAGGCAAAGCCTATTGTTTCCGAGTTTGGGAGCCCGATTTGGGGTGATCATCCAATCATCAAGAGTTCTCATGATGTTTCTTCTGAACAAGCACAACTACATAGAGTGGTGAACAATATTCCTATAGCATTTATTTCTGGTGCCATAGCCGGTGGAACAGTTTCATTATTTGGATGTCCATTTGAAATATCCAAGGTTTTCCAGCAGATTCTAGTTCTGGTGAACTCTTCAGGAAGATCAGGAGATCATGTTAAATTACAACCAGACAAATTACCTTCAGGTTTAGTTGGTGTTGCTTCCACAATTATTCGTCATGAAGGTTTATTAGGACTTTATTCAGGTTATAGATACCATTTTGTTCGAGATTCCTTTTCTTCTGGACTCTTCTATGGAATCTATGAAACCGTCAAACTATTCATTCAGACCAGGAATAACCATTTGAATAAAGATTCATCTTGGCATAAAACCATCGAAATGTTGAGTTTCCCAATGGCAGGAGCCATTTCGGGATGTTTTAGTTGGATTTTGGTGTTTCCTTTAGACACTGTTAAGTCTCAATATCAACGAGATGTTGTTCGCAATATTCTACGTGAGGTAGCAGGTCATGAAAAGATACCTGTAATTAGACCCAAATGGCAATTGCCAAAACGAAGCTTGTATAAAGGATTTGGACCCTCTATCACACGGTCAATCATCGGAACAACCATTTTCTTCTCCTTATTTGAATGGTTAATGATGAGTATAGAGTGATGTATATAGTATGACCCCACATAACCGTATTCTCCTGTGAAAAAATTCAGACATATTATTATCCTGTTGAATGATGCTTTTCCCATTTATATTGTTATGGTCCCTTCTAAGGGTGGTGGATGGGGCTCTACTTAATAGCAAACCATGTAGGGATATTCATTTCAACAGTTTCATTTCACATCCAACTTATAACTTATCTTATGATGAAAATGACCATATGATCGACCTTCAAATGAACACAAAAGCATTAAACTATATTCTCGATGTCAACGAAACTACAAACATGTATACTACATTACATGTACAATTATGGTATATTGATGAGTTAGTTTATGACGAGTTATTAAGATTCTGTGATTATGTCGAAATCGCCCATCCAAAATCGTACATTCATTCCTCGTCATCAACTATTTCTTCCACCACCATTACCTCTCCAAATGTCATCGAATCTTTACCTCCAACTCCATATGTCGTTCAAAATAAGCGCTCACCTCCTGAACGATCGTTTCCTCATTATCCATCAATCACAACTATAAACAACACTTCCAATTATGTCATCGGATCGTGTCCTGCATATCAAGGAGATTTCATAACTCTCAGAATCCCAATCCATATTGAATCTAGAAGTCCATTCGGTACCTTCCATTTGGAGACCTCGTTAATTAATGGAGATTCAAACCATACTCTCATTGGATGTGCTGCTACCAATTTCAGTACAGTTCAGAAGAAATCGCTTGCGGGTCTTATAAACTCCATACTTTGCATCATTTTGTGCACTCTAGCCATCTCCAACTGGCTTGGATTGATACTTTCGCCATATATGGATACCGATAATCCATTTTTATACAGAGCTGCCACGATTTGCAACGCCCCAATGTTGAACCAATTGAGTCCTAGTTATGCGGATTATCTTCGACATGTTCAATTTGTTTTCTTTCTTGTCGCTCTGACACTGAAATATCCCGGCTTTTATCCACCTTTAATGACCTCGATTTGTTGGGTCACCATTATTAATTTCTTTGAGAAGACACCGACTCGAGGAAACGGAGGAATCTATCAGACAATCTATCTTGGAGGCTTGAAACAACTTGTTGCATCCGGAGCTTCTTATCGAAGCATTAGTTCTATTTGGAGTTCCTTCTTATTATCCGCATTGTTCTTTCTCGGAGTGAAATTCGCTCTGGATGTCATCGGTTGTGCAATAATGTTACTAACCAAATCGAAAAAGACAAGATTATCTCCTTGGAGATTCATCCAACTCTCGCTGATCAAACTGCTTGGAAACGCTCTCTGGGCATTTCTTGGATATCTTTCTATTCCATACTTGGTTTATACCTTCTTTGTGCTTTCAGCACAACATGTCAAATTGTATGGTCGTCCAGAATCCGAAGCCAGTTCGGTTTGGGTCACTGTTACTGCCTCGTTACTGTTTGCAATTTACATCTTATTGGAACTGTTTTTCCTGACCAGATACTTGGTCATGAAAGATGGAAAACAGAAACTTTATCACAAAATGAGAGTTATTCTTCTTTGGCAAGGATTCTACGCTTCTTTAAAGACCACAAAGTTATGGTTCTTAGCTGCTGATTTCCTTCAATCGTTAATTTTCAGCTTGGCAGTTGGATGGTTGCAATTTAATGGAACAGCACAATTGATTGTGATTCTTGTCACAGAACTGGCATATCTTTGTTTCATGATCATCTTTGACCCTTATTTTTTCAGAACAGGAACTGTCTGCACTAAGTTTTCGCTGTCTTTGATCCGACTTTTACTTCTATTCCTGCACATTCCATTCATCGAGTCGTTAAACACTTCCGAAAAAGCGCGGACCAGATTGGTCTGGGCCGTTCTTATCATCAATCTATTGACTCTTCTGTTCGTCTTCTTTTTCCCATCGCTTTACAAAATCTACACCACTTTGAGACTGTTCCGCAATTACAAAAAGGGAACACATATTCCGAATTATAGACAGCATGGAGAGCCAATCCAGTTGCCATTAGTACCAGATGCAAGCAGTCTTTTTAGTCTGGAAGATTGGCCTTTGGATCCACCAGAAAGATCGCATGCCCCTTCAGTGATCAGTAAGGATCTGCAGTTCTCTGATCAACGCATGGTGGCTTCCATGACTACTCAGGCCAATGTGCCACAAAAAACTGACCTGGCATTTAGAGAGGCGGATATTTATTTCGATGCATACAGAACCCAAGATCCAGACCCAGAGGTCATGGATATGTGGCACGAGAGAGAGCGCAAGATCTATCGTGCTGCTTCAATAGAGTTTGAAAAACCTGGATTCCAAGTACTCCGGCCCCGGCCGATCGCTAAGAGATTGCGGATCAACCATTCAGCAACCCCTCGAGATTCTCATCAGCTTCGGGTCGTTAACATAGCCTCTGACAGCGATTAGGCCTTTTGTTTTTTCCGTTTATTGGACTCGGTCTCGGCCTTCCGTTTCAGAACATTGTTGAGCAGCTTGACGTCCTCAATCTTCTGGAATCTATCAGGTCCATTGTCCAACACGCTTTGCAGACATTCAATCTCGCAACGTAGCACAATCTGAGCTAATTCCTGCTTGGAAAATGCTTTTGGTTCGGTTGGAACAGGAGGAATATCACCATACTCAGCAATCCGGTTTTGAATGCACAGATTCAGATTAGAGACACACATCTCTGTTAATCTGGTCTGCTCGACAAGTTGGAACGATTTCAAAATACACCGGTTCACAAATGATTCGAACTCGCTGCGTGAACGCGAAATCTTCTTGGTCCATTTCAGATCGGTCTGGAAACTTTCATAAACCGTTGTGAGGATCTGAATTAGCAACAACAATTCAGGCAACACCTCTGCGCCATTAAAAACCTCATATGTCTCTATCACAATGCCACCGTCTTGGTCTTCAAGACTCTCATCCAAATACTCGGAATCACCAATCAATCCTGCAACTCTGTCGAAAAGCGTCTCCTTAGCAGCAACATCCATCTCCAAATACTTTGAAACAAAGGTATGTTTCACCATAGAAAGTGGAAGCTCAGCAAACTCGAAGTTTGACCGTGGTAGCTCCACATAGCCATACTTACGAAGAATCTCGGAGTTTGGTAGCTCACCATAGATATTGAAGATCTGCTCGCCTTTCGCGATATCCCGAATAGCAGTCATCACCAAAACCTCATTCTCATAACTCAAATTTGCGTTCACCAACGTGGTGTTGGAATTCAGCGTATCTGCCAACGGAACCATAGATTTTAGATACCCATCATACTTGATACATTCATCGAGATCCTCTTCGTCTTCCTCATCTCCATCCACTTCCTCCTCGCCATCTTCTTCCTCTCCCTCTTCCTCTTCCTCCTCAGGATCATCAACATCAAATGAATAACTCATAATAACACTGGCAACAACATGGAATCTCTCAAGACTTAGATATTCGGCCAATTCTGCACTGCCCAGTTTAGTACAGATCTCAGGCACCAATTTTGCATGCATTTTTTCTGCCTGTTCTCTTCCAATTCGACGCAAGACGTTGGATGGTTTGAGATATTCGAGTTCTTCTGATTTCCAGAACATCAACGAATTGAATTGGTTCGGTAGAACACTCAAATATGACTTCCATTGAGATTTATCTTTCAACATCATTTCATAACCTAGACACAGAATCAATGCTTCCCATTGGTTCAAGGACCGCAAGAGGTCAAAATTGCCTGGTTTCAGCTTACTAAGAGAAGCTGTGTTCACATTAATGATCTGATCTCGAGACAAACGAAACAGAACGGTGTTTTCCTTAATGTTTTCGCGCGCACGAAGACCCCGTCCTTCACTTGAATCTCTCAAATCTGCAATCTCGATGCTATTGTCTATATAATCATAATGATCTCTAAGCCATTTGTCGAATTCGGCTGTCTGTGCTGAGAATTGATCCATAATGAAAAGTTTAAGATAAATATATTTTTTTTTCACGTTCTGTGTACGGATGTCCTTGCCCTGCTAGGTTTTTTCTAGAAAATCAACTAGTGGGCATTTATATATCAAATTCGATTTCTTCATTCAAACATCATGTCTGCCGACGAATTTAAAGCACAAGGAAACGCTGCGTTTTCTGCCAAAGATTACGAAAAGGCTATTGAATATTTCACTAAAGCAATTGAAGTTTCTCCTTCTCCTAATCATGTTCTCTATTCTAACAGATCGGCTTGTTATGCTTCTCTGAAGAAGTATCAAGAAGCTTTGAAAGATGCCCAGGAATGTGTCTCAATTAATCCAACTTGGGCTAAGGGATACAACCGTGTTGGTGCAGCCGAATATGGACTGGAGAACCTGGATGGCTCGAAACAAGCGTATGAAAAAGCATTGGAGCTTGATCCTGCCAATGCCATGGCCAAGAGTGGTATTGAGGCCATTGAGGATGCCAAGATGGCACAGATGGATCCAACTGCAGGAATGGGAAAGATCTTCTCAGACCCTAATCTGATCGAAAAATTGAAGAGCAATCCAAAAACTGCGGAGTTGATGAAAGACCCAGCTTTGGTCGAGAAGGTGAAACAGCTGCGGACCAATCCAGCTGGACTGGGCGCTGATATGTTCACCGATCAGAGATTGATGACTGTTCTCGCCGCTATTTTGGGAGTTGATATGGGCGCTGCTCCGGCACCGGAGCCTGCCACCGGCTCGTCGGCCGATGTGCCAATGCCTGATGCTGAACCTGCTCCAAAACAGTCTGACCCTGCTCCTCAAGCCGAACCTGAACCTGAACCAGTTCAGGACACTAAGAAAGAGGCCGACGGTTACAAGGCACAGGCTAACACTTTGTACAAGGAGAAAAAGTTTGAGGAAGCTATCGAACTATACAACAAGGCATGGGAGACCCACAAGGACATTACATACCTGAACAACCGTGCTGCTGCCGAGTACGAAAAGGGTGATTATGACACAGCTATCCAGACCTGTCTATTGGCCGTGGACGAAGGAAGAGAAATGCGTGCTGACTACAAGTTGGTTGCAAAGTCTTTCGCTAGATTGGGAACTGTCTACCTGAAGAAGGATGATTTGAAGAAAGCATGCGAGTTCTTCGAGAAGTCGCTTACTGAGCACAGAACTTCGGATGTGTTGAACAAGCTCAGAAGCACCGAGAAGGAGTTGAAGAAGAGAGAAGCCGAGTCTTATATTGACAAAGATCTTGCTGAGAAGGCTAGATTGGAAGGAAAAGAATATTTCACAGCAGGAGACTGGCCTAATGCCGTCAAAGCCTACACTGAAATGGTGAAAAGAGACCCATCTGACGTTAGAGGATACTCCAACAGAGCAGCTGCTCTTGCGAAGTTGATGTCGTTCGTGGATGCTATTAGAGATTGTGAGACGGCTATCAAGCTGGATCCTACGTTTGTGAGAGCTTACATCCGGAAGGCCAATGCGGAAATGGCTATCAAGGAGTATCGGAAGTGTCTTGACACTTTGGCAGCTGCGCGGGAGGCCGAGATGAAGACCAACAAGTCGAGTGCCAGCTTGAGTGAGATTGATGCACTGACGCAGAAGGCTATGAGCTTAAGATTTGCTCCATTGGATGGAGAAACTTACGAAGAAACCATGGCCAGAATTCAGAAGGATCCAGAGGTTGTGCAGATTCTGAGCGACCCAGTTATGCAAACCATCCTCCAACAGGCCCAGAACAACCCTGCTGCCTTGCAAGAACATATGAAGAACCCACAGGTCAGCAGAAAGATCATGACTCTGATGGCTGCCGGAATCATCAGAACCCGTTAATAGGAACCGAACGTAGTGTGCCACCCACTTTGAGTGGCGAAATAAAAAATGTGGAGAGCAACAAATAAAACACTAAACACATGTCGGAGACAGAACAACACCACCATCACCAGTCTTCTGGGGGATCCAATAGAATTGGCAAGTATCAGATTGTCAAGAACCTTGGTGAGGGGTCTTTTGGTAAGGTCAAGCTGGCCTATCATACGGCCACTGGCCAACGGGTGGCACTTAAGATGATCAACAGAAAGACCTTGTCCAAATCAGACATGCAAGGCCGTGTCGAGCGGGAAATCTCGTATTTGAGACTCTTAAGACATCCACATATCATGAAGTTATACGATGTTATCAAAAGTAAGGACGAAATCATCATGGTTATTGAGTATGTTGGTAATGAATTGTTTGATTACATTATCCAACATGGACGTATGAAAGAGGATGAGGCGCGTCGATTCTTCCAACAGATAATTGCTGCTGTTGGATATTGTCATCGACACAAGATTGTGCATCGGGATTTGAAACCGGAGAATTTGTTGTTGGATGACCAATTGAACGTCAAGATTGCAGATTTCGGTCTTAGTAACATCATGACTGACGGAAATTTCCTCAAAACCAGTTGCGGATCTCCTAATTACGCTGCTCCAGAGGTTATTTCGGGAAAATTGTATGCAGGACCGGAGGTGGATGTTTGGTCATGTGGTGTCATTTTGTATGTGATGTTATGTGGCCGGTTACCATTTGATGACGAATTGATTCCGGCGCTATTCAAGAAAATCAGCAATGGTGTCTACACATTACCACATGATCTTTCACCAGGTGCCAAAGGTTTGCTTACGAAAATGTTGGTTGTGAATCCATTAAATAGAATCACCATCAGAGAGATTTTCCAAGACGAGTGGTTTAAAGTGGATTTACCTGAATATTTGCTTAACGATGACGAACCAGAGAAGAAGATCTCTTCAGATGAGGTCAGCGACGAGGTTGTGAATGCTCTGTCTATCGCAATGGGCTATTCTCGCGAGGAAATCCTTGAAGCAATTAAAGTTGGCAGACGGCCAGATACAGAAGAGATATTGGACAGTTATCAATTGGTGAAGAGCAACAAGAAACTCGTCGAAGATATTAATAAGCAGAACGGACCCAATGCCGCAACTGGGCTCGATAATAGGAAATGGCGCACTCCTACAAACATCGAGTACTCACAGCAAGATAACAATACAAACTATACTCCAAACTCCAACATTGCGATTCTTCCATCTTCATTGCCGCAACTTCACAGAGCTTACATGACACAGACACGACCGGAATTAGCATCAATTCAGCCAATCACTACGAAGAAGTCCAAGACTAGATGGCATTTCGGTATTCGGTCGAGGTCATATCCATTGGATGTGATGGGTGAGATTTACCGGGCTCTTAAGAATCTCGGCGCAGAATGGATCAGACCATCGGAAGAAGAGTTGTGGACAATCAAAGTGCGCTGGAAATACGTGATTCCCGACAGTGTTGAGGACGCCAATTTGATGAAGATGCAAATCCAATTATTTCAATTAGAGCCAAACAACTATTTGGTGGACTTCAAATTCGACGGCTGGGAGTCCAAAGCGGACCGTTCCGTCTCCGAGCAAGATCTACAGGATCAGGATGAAATTTCCTCGTTTAGTGCATACCCATTTTTACATCTGGCTACCAGATTGATCATGGAACTTGCTGTCAATAGTCAAGGTTAGAGATATTTTTTTTCAGGGTTTTGGTGTAGAGATGTCGGTAGAAAGTGGTTTGAGTTAAAGAGAAAAAGATAAAGCAAAAACTGTCTTTTTTGTTTAGACACAATTGACGTAAAAACAGGTTCAATGTCTAATCCACAGCTTAGTCGCCTCAATTCGGCTTTGTCTATAGATACGACAGTGGATTCTTATGGCACAAGTTTATCGCCCACTTCCACTGCCGGGCCCTCTCCCTTTACTGGTGCTGGGTATACGGATCGGGTTTCTGGGGTTCCTGTTGACAAGTTATATGGTCTAAGCAAATCCAAATCTCATCAACCTACTCCCAGTTATGGTATTTCCAAGTCTGAGTACTCGATTCCTGCCTATAGAGAAGTTTGTGTGAAAGATGTCGTTGATGAGTTCCTGCCTTTGGAGCCTCAATCAGTGCTGGAGAATCTGGGACGGCCCAAGATGGCACGTAGTAAGAGTGTTGGTGTTTCCAATTCTTTGCAAAGTTACAAGAAACGGGTTTCTTTTGATACAGTCAACTTACAATTTGCTGACAATGATGCTAGTTCCAGTGAAGACGATTGGGATGCCGATATAGGAATGCATAGGGGTCATGACACTATGCGTCGACGCAAGCAATTGTTAGATTCGGGGGGCTGGGGTCCTTCGGCAGGAAATCGTGATCTTTCTCCTGGACCTTATGATGCTTCTAGGGGTCGGTCTCCTCGCCGGGATATTTCACCCCCATCTGGTTCGCAAAAGAGCTCAATAGAACGCAGTTTGTCTCCTAACAAGCCATATTTTCCTCGAATGGGTTCTGTGTCTCCAATCAGGAATATGCCTACATCTCCATCTAACCGCAGACTGTATCCGACCACTCCGATTATTACTCATGATGCATGCACTTTCACCAAGAAACACAAGGATTTCGACAAGCTGTATCTCCACAAACTTGGTAACAAGGTTCCTCTACTTCCCAACAGAAACATCATGTGTTACATTTCAGGAAGAAAACATACCTGGGTTGCTTTAGATTGGTGTTGCAACCGACTTTTACAAGATGGTGACAGTTTAGTTGTTGCTGCTTCAATCAATCCAACTTCTAAGACTCTGCTTTCTCGCAGACTCTCTTCTAGTTCAGCTCATGGTCGTGAAGTGGTGTTTAGCGAGGAGAGGATTCGGGATTCTCCAGAATATGTCAAAGTGGTGACTGAAAACATTATGAAATACATTATGGCCATTTTGAACCCTGATAAGGTGCTGAAAATTACCATTGAACTGGCTGTTGGTGGAACCAAAGACGTTTTGAAAGATATGTATTCGCTGTATCTGCCGTCATTGGTGACTGTTGCTGCAAAGCCTACACGTGCTGCTTCGACCAAATCCTGGGTCACCTCGCGAGTCACCGATCGTTTGGTGAAGAATTTCCCTGTTCCAGTGATCATTGTGCCTTCATTGAATATGGATCTATTTGAAAGACGATTGTTTGAAATCTTGAACCAGCGCATGGAGAACTTGAATCGAGGATACGACGATCCTCAATTAAGAGTCGAATTGGATGAGGCAGGCTCTTATAAACTTAGTGATCACCATTTGGCTATCCTCAAGATTGGACCGAAATCAGACACTGATGGTGAATCAGAATCTGAGTATAACGAATCACCAGCACGCGAAATCAGGAAATTACAACATACAACCAGTTTGAAGATTTATGAAGAATTGTCTGATATCTTGAAGAACCGCGAAGACGAAAATAAATATAAAGAGTGGCTCACTGTGGTGTCGGCTGCCTCATATGATTATGGAGTCAACCTTGCCGAGAGTGCCAAGAGCGGCGGCGAAAGTGCCAAGCTTGTGCGGACACTTACAGGAGCTCCCGACCCGCATTATGGTCGTACCAAATCGATGCTTTTAGATCCAAATCCACCTGTTGTGACCAAATCATCCAACAATGGCAAGGTTCCTCTGATCAAGATCCACTCATCGGGAGCTTCGAGTGGGCCTCGTCTTCAATCCTCACTTAAATTCGATATCAATCATCCAAAATATTCCAAGTCGACTCAGAATCATACCAAAATGGACCCGTTACGCCCCACGGTGTCCGTCCCGACCCTGACGCCCAAGAAAAGCTCTTCAAGTCTTCCTGGAGAGAAGAAAAGCTTTTTCCGAAACATATTTCGCAAAAAGTGATCACCGCCGTTTGTATTTAGATTGAAACTTCCTCCGACCGTTGTCGTATTCTCTATCATCCTTGACGCGATTTTTCCTCACGTCTGTATCTCTTTCTCGATAATTATTCGTCTTCTCTGTCTGTTCAGACTCAATCAATTTCTTCCATAATCCATCGACGAAATCCACAGTCTTTTCGTCCAGAAAAGGTTTCAATTGCAAACACAACTCTTTGGCAGACATATGTTCATCGAAAACCAGATTATTAACAAATTCAACAACTATATCGTCCTCAGGAACCAACTTCTCCATCTCTAAAGCAATGTATTTCTCGACTGTTTCGCGCTCAATTTTCAAGTAATCAATGTCCCGATTGAACAGTTTGGGGAAATTAAACGTCTTGAGGTCTGCATCATTCTGTTTTTCCAACTCTGTCTCAGTAATTACCCGAGATCGAAACATAATATATTCAGGACGGGAAATTTTTCAGATAAGTCGTAACACCAGGCTGTGCAAGCCGAAAATCATTATCAACTATTGTGCAATCTGTTTTTCTCTATGTGTCTTTGTTGTAATTGGGTTTTCAACAAGTTCAAACCAAAAGAGGTAAGTTCAACAAACCGCCCACTAACAACAGTATTATCAATTGGATGTGGTACTGATAGGTTTGAAGGGTGCTGGGAAAACTAGTCTGATTAATATCCTTCAAAATAATGCAATCATAGTAGATACTTTGCCCACTTTAGAACCCCAGACTAGAGTTTTGAACCTACAAGCTCCTATTATCTCGCCGCCGCCTTCTTCCGAAATTTCGACCGAATCCCAACCTCTTTTGGCTCCAATAAAAACCAATGGCCTGCTTCTAAAAGTTTATGACCTCAGCGGACAACATAAAAACCATCATCTCTGGCTCAGAACACTCAACTATCCCCAAATCAACCTCATAGTTTTCGTCATAGACATTTCTGATACGTTGACATTAGAAGAAGCAAGAACAAAACTTCATGAAATCATCCTGTATAATAACTCCAATAGAAGGATTCCAATGACAGTTCTTTGCAATAAGGCCGATCTGGTCACCAATTACCGCTCATTAGTAGCAAACAGAAAGATCAAAAATATCAAACTCAATAATCGTGCCATTTTGTCAAACACAGATTTGTTATTGGATTATTTCGGAATCGAATACACAGAAACAGGCGCTATCTTAGAAGAATCCACATCTCTTCAATTCGACTTGCAACTGAAAACCATCAGTCTCAAAGACACAACTTGTCAACAGAACCTCATTTCGTGGATGATTAAGCGCTGACGTCAGCGGCGCAAGCATGTGGTTTTTGAATTTCAAGAAAATAAGCAGAAAACAAAAACCCCAGCATTTTCGATGGAATCGGTCGTTAACAATCTGCTGTCATCTTGGGACACGATTTCCCAGGCTGCCGATGAGAGTGGAAGCGATCCTGTTCGATCTGATCCCGAGGAAATCAAGGGCTCCGGCGCGGCCAACATTTGGTCTACTTTGACAGAACCTTCCAAGTCGCCTGCCAACAAACGCAATTCGAACTCGTTTTTTGACGAGTTCTTTGCCTCTTCTAAGGACCATTCTTCTACAATGACCGATAAGCTGTTTGAGCGGTTTCTATCGATGGCTCTTCCGACCACTACCACAATGGATGGCAAGGAATTACAATCGATTCTACATCGAATTGAGATCCAAAAGACCAGGCCGCAACTGAGTTTCAATCTGATGAGTCGGAACTCTATTCTACTTGTTTCTCGGTTGTCGATGCCTTTTGAGATGATTGATCAAGTGATTGAAATCTTCTCCTGGAGTCAGCCTATAATGACACTCACTTTCCTCAATATTGGCACATGGATGATCTTGAAGCCGATTTTGATACTTGGATTACCATTTTTCTATATCTGCTTTGAGATCATCGCTCCTGCATATCTGAAAAGACATCCTCCTGACAAGCACACTATTTTGCATACAAACCCGGTTCCCGCGGAAGGACCTTCTTTGACCACAATTGATCTTCCTAAGCCTGTTCCTGAACTGAGTCGTGAGTTTGTTTTGAATTTGACGGATTTACAAAATCAGATGTTGCTGTATGTGTTTGCTTACGATGTTATCAACAACATTGTTGTGGAATACCTGTATTTCAAAAATGAGAACGTCACTATCTTTATCTTCGTGTCATTGCTGACAACGGGTACATTGACTACATTGTTTGGTAGTTCTATGTTCCTGGCCTTGTTGCCATTGATAAAAGTCACAATGGTGGTACTTTTATGGTTATTTACCTTGGCAATGCATCCAAATTATCGTCAGATTCTTTTGAACTATATGCTTTCGGAAGACACCCGATTGAAGGTTCTGACATTGTCGAATCGGTTGGAAATGTGGCTTAATGAGGAACTCAATCTTCGTGAGACCACAGAGATGAAAGAAGTGGAGATATACGAGCTGCAGGCGCTCGATCCAGAAACGCACAATTGGAACGTGATCTGTTTTTCTGCAGACCCATATCCTGCAAACTCGCACACGAGACTCAACAACATGGCACTAACAGGAACTCTGCAATTGAGTCAGGTCAAGCCACCCGAAGGCTGGCAATTTGTTGACGTCGAGACAGGAGTCAACACGCAATCGTTAGAAGGATGGATTTTGGACTTGAGTCCTGAACACTGGATTCGCGAGAACTATCTGACCGAGGCCATGGACGTGGACCAGGACGAGAAATGGTGTTATGATCTGGTCAATCGGTTCTCATACAACATCGGACTCAATAGCAAGAAGACCCGTGGTGAAGTGCGCAGAAGGCGCTGGATTCGATACTGTGTTCGCGACATTTGGGGCCGTGACGAAGAGGCCGAGCAGCCGGTCCACCAGCGCAACAAGAGTGTGGATTCGACCCAGAGTCTGCGGCCAGTCAAGTCGATCGACTCGGTCGATACGTAAAGTTTTCTCTAGATCGTTATGAATTATGAATGCATGTTTCTCAGTGCGATTTTTGACGCCATGGCGGGTTTATCGTTGGCATGGTCATCTAAACTTGTCATGTTCTTGTAAGAGTCATCACTCAAGGCAATAGCCAATTGTTTGGTTGTTTGATTGTATGCCAAAGCCATAATGCTCATTTCGAAATTTGCATATTGTTTGACCCGTTTTTTCGTCTTGTAGTCCCAAATACACACCGAGCGATCACTAGCGCCGGTCAAGAAACGTGAATCAGAATTGTAGAACTCAATACAATTAATTGGATTGACTAGATCGAGGTCCTCACCTTCAATGACCAGTTTCTGGCGATGACATTTGAACGCGTAGCTATTTTCTGTATCGGAAAACAAATCCAAAGAAACCTTCCCTTCGATCGAGCTCTGAAGAAATCCTGCACCAGACGGCAAGAAACGCACCTTTGTTGTCTGAAACCTAAACCCATTTTCCATTTGAGTTGCAGGATGGTCCAATTTTCGTAGATCATACAATTGTATCTGTCGATTTGACATGGCCACTACCAGTCGGTCTGTTGGTTCATGAACATCCATGGCATATACTTTTCCGCCAACATTAAGTACAGTGGGCTGTTCTCGAGTTCTTGAGTCGGCCAATTGCACGGTTTTATCCCAAGATCCCGAGATCAATAGATTTCTCCTTGAATGGCTATTGATACATTGAACAGGTAAATCGTGAGAAATAGAGGTTGTGGAGACCTGTAAATCCGGATATTGTATACTTTGAACTCTACCATTAGCCAGAGCAGCGTAGATTTGTGATTGCATAAACTCTGTGTCTAGAACAGGCGCGTCCAGAACGGTAGTATGTTGAATTTGAGAAGTGGTGGAATCAAGTAAAATAATCGACCCATCAAAAGACGAGGTCATCAAATGATTCGGCAAAAACCTCAAAGATGTAAGCAAATCATCAGAAACACGTACTTTCAGTTAGCATAAACTTCATGATACCTACCATCATTCATTGTAAATAATAGATTAAATAAATAAGTGCGGTTTTAGGTGTGGAAAACTTTCCGGGACACCGGTATGATATTCTCGGACTTCTCCGTCAAATGTGCATCTTTTCATATTGTACTGGGGCCAAATAACATTCGGATAGTTCCTGGTAGCACAAATTTTGTGCATTTTACTGCCGTTAGAGGAATAATATTTGGCTATCTCAAGCAGTCTTTTTTCACATATATGAAAGCAAAATATCTCTGCTTTTTACATCACCATGTATTTCTTTGAGACTCCATCTAAAAAGAGAATTGCCCAGGTGGCCTGTGCTGTGACTTGGTGTCTTTTTGGTGCAGGGCCAATCTTTGGGTTTGCTGCTTTGAAGCCTACTTTGGTCGACCAGGGAGTTTATGAGAGTGCATGTGACTTATCTCCACAAGATATCTCTATCTTAGGATTTACTGCTAATTGTACTGAACAGGATTTGAAATTGAATTTGATGTTCACTGTTGGTGCAGTCTTAACCAATGTTAGTGCTCTTGTCATTGGTCGGACTCTTGATACTTATGGACCTCGAGTTTGCGGTCTGATTGGTGCCTTTTTCCTGACTCTTGCCTGCGTGGTGTTCATGAGCGCCAAATCCATCACGTGGTTTGACCCATACTTAATTGGTTACGCTTCCATGGCTCTTGGTGGACCATTCACGTTCATTTCCAGTTTCCAACTTTCTAATGCATTCCCAGAAAAATCGGGTTTGATCTTAGCTTTGCTAACAGGAGCTTTTGATACGTCTTCTGCAGTGTTTCTTTTGTACAAGCTGGTGTATACCAAGTTCCCAGCATTCAAATTCGAAAACTTCGCCAAAGTGTATTTGATCATCCCATTGTTCATCACAGGAGCACAACTGTTCATAATGCCTAACGAATCTTATCTGGTTCCTCCAATGGATTTGATTCCGGATGCCACTGAAGAACAAGCACATCTTGTCTCTGCTATTGAACAAGAAGAGTTACTTCATGAGGCTACAGAGAATACCAGCTTGTTAGCAGTCCCACCAGGCCCAAAGAGAAGATCTTCTATTGGAGAAGCATACAAATCTGCCTATGTTGAAGAAGAGTTAGAAGAAGCTGCCAAACCTTCTTCAAACTCAATCTTTGGAATTCTTCATGGATTTCCAGCATCTTATCAGTTCCGTACGCTTTGGTTCCTGTTAATTTGCACTTTTGCAACAATTCAAATGCTCAGATTAAATTATTTCGTGGCCACCATCAATTCGCAATACACTTTCTTGCTCGGCTCAGGAGAAAGAGCGGAGAAACTCAACAAGGTTTTCGATATTGCATTGCCATTGGGTGGAGTCGTCTCGATTCCTATAGTTGGACTCATTCTTGATAACTTCTCAACCTCCGCAGTGATGTCTATCCTCTTGGCAGTGTCATTACTGCTAGGAATCTTGGGATGTATCAAAGATTCATTTATTGCCGGTGTCATCAACGTTCTCATCTTCGTCGCATACAGACCGTTTTTCTACACCTCTATCTCAGATTATTGTGCCAAAGTTTTCGGCTTTGAGACATTCGGAACCGTTTATGGCTCGGTCATGACTGTTTCCGGAGTGTTTAACTTCCTTCAATCTCCATTGGACAGATCAACCCATACTACATTCCAAATGAACCCAATCCCACTTAACTTAAGTCTTCTACTACTCACCGTCATCATTGGAGGTTGTCATGTCACTTACGTTTACACTCAATCTATCATCTACAACCAGAAGAAACAATCTATAGCACCTTGATATAGTTTTTAAGGCTGTGCTGCTGCTACCAGTGCTGAAATTTTTTCAGGAAAATTCGTAACATTTTATTTACATGACATCTTCGAAGATCCGCATGGCCTGTGAGTGGTATGTTGATTCAAAGCGATGTCTAGAGAAACTCGGGACACTTAATAAAATGGCGCATATTCTATGGATATGTGCTGGGAAGTGACTCGAAACATCTAATCTACTGGATCCATCTTGAGCATATCCAATTTCTTGATTAAACTGTCGCTTGGAGACACGCTTTCAAGGAAATCCTGTAGTTTGAGTGGTCTCATGATGATCTTATCATCTGGATTGAGTGGCTTGCCATCTTTCACGTTTTTTCTAATGAATTCTCGAGTGGAGTTGATGGCAGCATTACGACAAAGTTCTTTCATGTCGGACCCACTTAGGCCTTCAGTGAGTTTGACGAGCTCTTTGAGGTCGAAATCGTAATTCACATCTACCAACAATTTCTCCAAAATCTTCTGTCGTTGTTCGCCGTTTGGCATAGTAATGGAAAACCGTTTAGGCATTCTTCTCATAAACGCCGAATCTATGTCATCTGGCCGATTAGTTGCACCAAGGATCATGATCCGACCTGAAGAGGTCAAACCATCCCATAGAGTCATGAACTCTGCCTTCAGAGTTGCTGTTATTTCGTGATCCATGGAACTTCTTTCTCTGAGAAACGAGTCGATCTCATCGATGAAAATGATACATGGTTGTAATTTTGTAGCCAATGAGAACAGCGCATCAACCAACTTGTTTGATTCTCCATACCATTTATCCATTATAGTAGACATTCTGATGGAAATAAAATTTGCCCTAGATTTAGCAGCCAAAGCTTTAGCCAGCATTGTTTTCCCGCATCCTGGAGGACCATATAGAAGAACACCCTTTGGAGCTTGTAACAAGGTAGCGTATTGATTAAACAATTCGGGACATGTAAGAGGCAAAATGACGGATTCTTGAAGATCATCAATAATGGCGTCCAAACCTCCAATATCTTCGAAAGAAACACCAATCTCTTCAGGAGGAATCACACTATTGAGAATCACCTTCTCATACTCTGTAAGATTCAAGTTGAGTCCTGGATTAGCCCGTTTCAGCTTTTCTAATGACAACTTTGCCTTTCGTTTGCTGTCTTTGGATGATCTTTGAGGTCCTTCTTCTCCCAAAACGTGAGTTAACAAGTAAAAGATGGATAACGAGGCGCCAAAGAAGAACACCGCGTCAGTCAAAAGCTTGGGGTCGATTTTCTTCAACATGTTATTAAAGATAGTTATCGGTTAAAGAGATTGCCACAAATAAAGAGCACAGCCATTAAAAAAATATTTCACAATGGCTAAGAGGGACAGACACGGGGTGAATATCCCTGGAGTTTTGCTTGATCAGATCCGAGATAGTGGGGTTTATGATGATGATGAACGGTTCAAGGGTCGTAAGTGGAAGGTTGGAAGAAAAGAGCGTCGTAGACAGGAAAAGGAACAGACCAAGTTAAGAAAACAGAATCTACAGTCTGCGAAGCAAAGCAAGAAGCAAAAGCCTGAGAAGGTGGTGAAGCCGATGAAGACAGTGAAGAATGTAAAGAAAGTGCGGGAGAAGTCTACTCAGAAAGTTTCAGAGACGTCAGATGAAGAATCTGAAGAGTTTTTGGGATTTAGTTCGGAGAGTGAGAAGGAGGAGTTGGAGGAGGACGAGAAGGAGGACGAATTGGAGGACGATGGATCAGAGGACTCGTTAGATGAGGAGCAACAGGATGTGATGGCTCAACTGATGAAGCTAAAAGGAAAGAAAGTCGAAAGTGAATTGAAGGTGGTCAAGGAGGATGAATTGAGTGATTTGGATGAAGACGATGTAATGGACGAATCAGAGGAGATAGATGAATCTTTTGATGAGGAAATATCTGAAGATTCTGCTTCTGAGTCTCCCGTTGATTCTCCTGACAAGGCATTTGCCGATTCGCAAGCTGATGATCTTGATTATTATGCCAAAAAGTTAGGATTAGGCAAGAAGGACCGACTCAAGAAACTGGATGATGACGATATTGTTGGAGGACTTCTGGATGGACTTGATTTTGATGATCCTTCTACCAGATCAGACGAATCTGTGGAGGAATCTGATTCTGAAACAGAGTCTCTTGATGAGGAAGATCGCGAGTTGTTGAAAGAGATGGGCGAGTTAGAAACATCAGATGAGTCTGAGTCTGAAGATGAAGGTCCTGCTGCGGGAGAAAACCCATATCTGCCTCCTGTTGCAGCCAACAAATACGTTCCTCCTGCCATGCGTCGTCGGTTGCTCGAATCAGATAGCGAAGAACTCCAGGCAGTCATGCGGTCAGTGAAAGGACCATTCAACAGATTATCCGAGCCAAATATGTTGACTGTGGTTAATGAGCTGTGTCAGGTCTATACAGACAATCCACGACAACTAGTCAACGAAGGTCTAGTCAAAGTGGTTCTTGATTCAGTGCTTGTTTCAACACCTATGTTGGACAGTTTCTTGGTGCTTTATGCCTCGACGATTGTGGCTTTATACAGATTACAAGGCGTGGAGTTTGGAGCATATGCTATTCAAAAGATGGTTGAGAAACTTTTGGAGTTCCTAAAGACAGAATCAAGCTCCAAAGAAGCTGTCAATCTCACAGGATTGCTTGGATTCTGCTACGAACTAGGACTTGTTTCGTCCAGATTGATTTACGATTTGATCAAAGATAAGTTGGTTGCTAAACCTACAGAATTCACCACAGAACTTCTTCTGAAACTGATTCGTGCTTGTGGAGGAAAACTTCGGTCGGACGATCCGTCTGCATTAAAAGATATCGTGGTTTTGATGAATAAAAATCTTGCTACCGATATGAGTACAAGATCCAAGTTCCTTGTTGAAACAGTGTCCAACCTGAAAAATAACAAGCTGAAGAATATCACCAATGAACAGACATTGGACCTGATCACCAGATGCAAAAAACAATTAGGAAGAGTCCATTCCTTAGATCCGGTTAAAGTTTCCTTAGACGATATCGAAAACGTCCAAGAAAAAGGAAAATGGTGGTTGGTTGGTTCTGCATGGAAAGGTGAGGAACCAAAACAAAAACACGATATCCAACCAGTTGCCGACGTTCTTGACAACTCCGAACCAAATTGGATCGAACTCGCAAAACAACATCGAATGAACACAGATATTAGACGTGCAATTTTCGTCTCAATCATGTCTGCATCCGATTACATGGATGCGTTTGTTAAGTTGGAGAAGCTGCGGTTGAAGAAATCTCAGGAGCGCGACATTCCACGAATTCTTATGCATTGTGCCACGATTGAGACCGCATTCAATCCGTATTATGCCTATTTGGGTAAGAAGCTTTGTCAAGACCATGCAATGCGCAAGACGTTTCAATTCAATCTTTGGGATCTTTTGAAAGATCTGGAAGGAGAAGAGACTGATATATTCGACCATTCAGATGAGGATGACGATCAGAAACTGCGCAGAATCCTTAATCTGGGCCGTCTTTATGGAACTCTTGTTGGTGAAGGATCCATTCCATTGAATGTGTTCCGTACTATCAATTTCCTCACAGCTTCTAACGATACCAAATTATTTGTGGAAATCTTCCTTATTAGTTTTCTGGATACCGTTGGAAAGCTTTCTGAAGAAAAGATGTTTGGTGCAGGTGATTTGAGACTCAAGACCAAAGACATGAAATACTCGCAAAAGATAATGGTGGAGCGGCTCGAGAAATGTAAAGAACAATTGAGCTTTTTGAAAGGAATTCGCTACTTCTTGCAGGAAACCGTCCAACAGAGTAGTTTGGTGAAAGGTAAGAAGCAGAAATCAAGAGTTCAATGGGGTGTGGACTCAATGTGCGAAATCATTGGCGAAATGCTAGTTTGAATAATTAATGTTTGTGGAATATTAAATGTGAACTTAATGGATGGTAACTTGATCTTTGGGGTTTTTCTTCGTAATCATCAACAGGGTACCAGAAACTCCAGAACCAATCGAGCCAGCGATACTTCAATTGTGACATAGCAGACAATTCTCCTGAGATAGGCGGAAGATCGATCTGTTTTTGAGATCGAAATAATCGTTTGACGCCTCGACGTAATCTTCGAAACACATTAATTCGCGACGGTTCGGGAAACTCTCTAAAAGGGACATCTTTGAAACTAGGAGAGCTGATTGAAACAGAGGCTTGATCATCTTTCTGTGATTCAACATCATTTTGAAATATTCTCACCCATTCAGGATTTTTGGTCTTGCTCTGTTCTTGAGCTAGATAGCATTTGTAACAACATGGCTCAAGTTCCTGAATAACAGCAGAATCATGGACCACGGTAGAAGCAGATTTGAGTGTTTTTTTCAGCAGACTCAGCTCTCGATCCAAAATATACTCACCCTTTTCGATGCTATCCTCAGGTCTCCACCGTTCATAAATTTCCAACACCGAATCCAAAGTATCTTGGGCATTCTGAGCATCCTGTCCATCTTTCTGTTGTGCCATTGCCTCTAACCCATCAAGAGCAACCCTGGATGTAAATGAACGCAAACAAACAAAGAAAAACTCGTCCATTGCGACATTCGAATTTCTTGATGGCTCAACTTCACGTAACCATTCCAATATGTTATTGTAGCTGTGATTTGGAAGAGTCTCCATGATTATCTTAATTGTAGTGGAGATCTGAATATCCATTTCCAAATGACAAAAGGCATGCACTCTCGTCCACAACGAGGATAATAAACTAATGGTCAAATCTGTACTGATAGTTTCAACGCCTCCATTCCTACTTTGCGAATAGAAAGTGTTGTAAAACCAACAAATCACGTCACAAGAGCTCTCCATGACCTCCTTGTTGGTCTCAAAGTTCTCCAAACCGGGAACCACCAACTTATCTAATACCTCCGGAAGTCGGGCAAACACCATCTTAAGAAACGCCGTAGAATTCTCGTTCAACTTGAGTTGTTCTTTGAACAGATCCAGCGCAAGTCCTAGATCATCATACGGAAGCTCAAGAAGCAGCGTGTCAAGATCTGCTTGGTTCATCAATAGCAATAAAATTAGCAGCGAAAAGAATAAGTGTTCTAATGGGAGAAACACTAATCCTTAAAAGTAGAAATTAAAGGGCAGGAAATAAAAACTCTGACCCGCACACAAAAGTCACGTGATATTTTTTCGGTGTGGGTCTGGCCCTGCTAAAATTTTTCAACAAGCCAAAATCTCTTCAATCAAGCTTTAAACAGCCTAACGTTGGAATAGGACGAAATGGGAGCTAACAAGGAAAAGAAGGGCGAATATTTCGCTAAACTCAAGCAACTGCTTGAAGAGTTCAAGTCTGTCTTCATCGTCGGTGTTGACAACGTCTCTTCTCAGCAAATGCACGAGATTAGAAAGGCTCTTAGACAAGATGCCGTCGTTCTTATGGGTAAGAACACCATGGTGAGAAGAGCCCTTAGAGGTTTCATTGCCGAGAACCCAGACTACGACAAGTTGATGCCTTTCGTCAGAGGAAACGTTGGATTTGTTTTCACCAACTCTGACCTTAAGTCTATCAGACAAGTCATCTTGGACAACAAGGTTGCCGCACCAGCCAGAGCTGGTGCCATTGCTCCAGAGGACGTTTTCGTCCCAGCTGGTAACACCGGTATGGAGCCTGGTAAGACCTCTTTCTTCCAAGCTTTGGGTGTCCCAACCAAGATTGCCAGAGGTACTATTGAAATTACTTCTGACGTCAAGATCTTGACCAGAGACCAAAAGGTCGGACCTTCCGAGGCTGCTTTGTTGAACATGTTGAACATCTCTCCTTTCACCTACGGTCTTACCGTTGTGCAAGTTTACGATGATGGTCAAGTGTTCCCATCGTCCATCTTGGACATCACCGATGACGAGTTGGTTGGCCACTTTGTTAGCGCCATCTCTACCATCACCCAGGTCTCTTTGGCTGCCGGTTACCCAACTGTGCCAGCTGTTTCCCACCAAATCGTCAACACTTACAAGAACATTCTTGCTCTTTCTGTTGCTACCGATTACACTTTCGAGGGATCCGAGGCTATCAAGGACAGAATTGCCAACCCAGAGGCTTACGCTGCTGCTGCTCCAGTTGCTGCTTCCTCCTCTGCTCCAGCTGAGGCTGCTGCCGATGCTCCAGCCGAGGATGACGAGGAGTCCGAGGACGACGACATGGGATTCGATCTGTTTGGTTAAGTAAAATTAATATTATAGTTGGTTTACCCGGCCCTGCCCCCTTTGTAAGCAAATTCTGGAGTGGAGAAGATATACAAAGATTCCTTCATTTCTCTCGCGATCTCGGTCAATTGTGCAATGTTTTCGCTTATTCAAAGAAGATTTCAAACAACTGTGGTCCCTGTGAGAAGATCTAGCACCTCATTGAGAGGTGTTCTACTCGGCTTTTTTGCCGGCGTTTCCATTACGGGCTTTGGAGCCTACTATTATCTATTGGATGAATACAAGACTTCGTCCAATGCCGTCGTTTCCGACGTGCTATTATTGCAGAAGAGCATTCGCAAGCTTGAAGGTCACGTTCGTGCACTTGAAGATAACGTTAAGAAATAGGGTGTGTATATTGTCAACTCAAATACTCAGATAATATTCTTCTAATTTTTCATGGCATACGCAAGGTGTCCATATATTTTGCCCCATAAGGGTCGGCCATGTGGTGTTCAGCTCAGAGACGATACCAGTTTCTGTTATGATCATATGCCCGAGGGCCAGTCGTTTTCCAAGACTAAAAATGGTAAATTGGTGACTCGAGTTCAATGTCCCGTTGATCCGAGCCATACTGTTTGGAGCGACAAATTGAATCGTCATGTCAAGACTTGTAACACATTAAAGAAACAACAGGACTTTGAAAAGACTGTTCGTGAATCTCCTTGGCTTGAGATTGATTATAATGTTCATGATGCTACTAAGCCGAAATCGGGGCCAATAGATTATAAAGAATTTGCAGAATTTGTCCATGAGATTGACAAGTTGGAGTTTGAACCATTGGAAACAACTCAGATCGACTACAAATATGGACTTCAGGAAAGAATGGACGAGTTGACTAACAAAAAGCATGTTTTACAACAAGCTTCATTAATTGGTCATATGGCTCAAGAAAATCTGCTTAATAGAGACAATTTATATGTCGAGTTTGGATGTGGACGGGGAGAGTTTTCCAGATATCTTTTACGTGCTTTGGATTCCGATCCAAATCTGGAAAATGCAACTCATACTCAAATCCTATTGATAGATCGACAATCGCCAAGAATGAAGTTTGATGCTAAAATGGAGCAGGATCATCAAGATAGTTCTAAATTATCTATTTTGCGCATGAAAACCGATATTAAAGATTTGAACCTGTCATTGGCAGTCAAACAACTAGATTCTGCCAAATTAGTGGGAATCTCTAAGCATCTTTGTGGAACTGCTACAGATTTAACCTTGAGATGTCTCATCAATGCCACCCTTACACCGGATTTCCAATTTTCTGGGTTTTTGGTAGCAATGTGTTGTCGACATGCTTGCAAATATAACTGGTTACTTGACGAGTCCAGGATGTATTTGAAATTGAAATATGATATTGATGAGCAAGGGTTTTTATATTTGTCGAAAATGGCCTGTTGGGCTACTAGTGGAGTTCGTCCTGGATTGAGCGAGGATGATGGAGCAGACCATTTTTCAGGCCTAACTCTGAGACAACGCACGCTGGTTGGACTCAAGGCACGTCGGATTATTGATGAGAGTCGCAGACATGCCATGGAAACACTTGGATTTCATACAAAATTGTTCAATTATGTGACCCCGGATGTTAGCATAGAAAATAGCTGTCTGCTAATAAAAAAACTCTAATTTTTCTATGCTGACGGGACAACACGCCTTTATAACAGGCGGTTCAAGGGGATTGGGATTCACCATTGCCAAAACTTTGGGTTTTCATGGTTGTAGAGTTAGCATATTAGCAAGAAATGAAGATCAACTAACACAACGAGTCGAAGAATTGAACCAATTGTTCCCCGGATTGAACCATAATTATTTAGCATATGATCTAACAAATATAGATGGTCTTGAATCAACCATCAAAACCAATTTTCCCGATTACAAAACAGCAAACATTCTTGTGAATTGTGCAGGGATTTCACAGAACAGTTTATTGATCCAAACTCCTTCCAAAGAACTCCAAAACGTTATCAATACCAATCTAGTCTCTGCTATGATATTAAGCAAGATATTTGCTAGATCCATGATGAGACTATCGAATTCCAACATTATCAACATCGCATCGATTCTTGCCCGAGATACGGTTCCCGGAACTGTCGCATACAGCGTGAGTAAAGTCGGATTGAACAAAATGACTGAGATATTGGCACAGGAGATGAAACCAAAGAAGATTAGAGTGAATTCATTAATGCCAGGCTTGATGACAGAAACAAACATAGGAAAGACGGTAAATACATCGTTGGTGGGAAACAACGCGGTTACTTGTGCGAAAGTGGCGGAAATTTTGGTCCAGGTGCTCCAAAACGAATCTCTTACAGGTAAATGTATCGAAATAGAATAGGTTGCTTACATAACCCACCCTAATTCAGCAGTATGAAAATTTTTTTCAATTTGTTGTATCCCTAATTTCTTTAACATGATTATCTTCAAAGACGTGATTTCTGGTGACGAGTTGCTTTCCGACGCTTACGAGCCTAAGCTTGTTGACGGAGCCATTTACGAGGCTGACTGCCAAATGCTCCAAATTAGAGCCGGTGCTGATGTCGACATTGGAGCCAACCCTTCTGCTGAGGACGGTGGAGAGGACTTGGAGGACGGTGTTGAGAACGTCAACAACGTTGTCTACTCTTTCAGATTGCAACAGACCCAGTTTGACAAGAAGTCTTTCCTCACCTACATCAAGGGTTACATGAAGAAGATCAAGGCTCATTTGGCTGAGAATGCTCCTGAAGAAGTTGAGGCTTTCGAGAAGGGTGCTACTGCCTACGTTAAGAAGGTTGTTGGATCTTTCAACGACTGGGAATTCTTCACTGGTGAGTCCATGGACCCAGATGGAATGGTTGTCTTGCTCAACTACAGAGAGGACGGTGTTACTCCATTTGTTGCCATTTGGAAGCACGGTATTAAGGAGGAGAAGATCTAAGTAATTAAGTGTTCACTCGATTTGCAACAAGTAGTTTTTCATGTCCTCTTTGGATGCGTTTGGGTTATCCAATTGCCATGTGAGTAGTTTTTGGTTGATCTTGGTCATCCATGGTCCTGGTTTTTTATTCAGGATGTTTGTGACTTCTTTTCCATTGAGTAGCAGTTTAATTTGATGGGCATTTAAAAGTCCCTGTACGTCCAAGTATTCCAGGAACCGAACAGCATGATCAACAATGGGCTCTAATGGTGAATTGAAACTTGAAACTAATATGTTGGTCAATAAAACCAATCTCCATTCTTCTTTGTAAGGAAGAAGTAGATTTTGAACAATAGTGGAACGAGCACTAGTTTCAAAATTTAGATATAATTCATTGTAGGAATCTAAAGTTGAGGCAGTTTGTGCAACAAGATCAGTGATCTTTAGTGGTGCTCGCAAAGTTGATTGAACAATTCTTCCTGCCACAAACATTTCCTGTTTTCCAACCTTGACTTTTTGATCTTTCCATGGATAAAGAATCAGATTGAGAAATAATGATTGTTTACTATTCTCCGAGGAATACACCGAATCAATCAAATTAGCCAATGCAGGGGTCTTGCGTAATTCGGTTTCAATAGGTAGATACCGTTCCGTCAAAGTTTTGAGCGAGGAACTAGTGATTTCACTGCCTTCATACCCTGGATCTTCACAATCGAACAATTGATAGAAACCAACTTGATTTATCAATTTTAACCCATAAACTGGGTTATTTCCCATTATGATCTTCTTGAATTCGACATAGATCCGTTCGCGGCTGATTTTCGTGCGAAGTTTTGCTTTGATCTCCTCTGCTGCCATGCATTTCAATGTATTTTCTTCAATCACAAAATTGTAAGTGGATGCAAACCTAATGAGTCTTAAACATCGAAGTGGATCATCAAGAAACGTCTTGAGAGGATCAAGAGGTGTACGCAACACCCCATTTTCCAGATCGGTCATTCCCTTTCCTGTAAAGTCCTCTACTTGACCAGTAGAAAGGTTATAGAACAATGAATTTAAAGTGGCATCTCTACGAAATGCGTCCTCTTGAGCAGTCCCAACTTGGATTTCTGGAATTCTCGAATCCTCAGCATACTTTTCCGAACGCAGATTGACAAAATCAATCGCCATATCGAACAATTTGGTAGTACATGTCTCTAAATGCTTGCTTTTCTCTGGATTCTTTTCAATCTTGTACATGGTGGATCCAACTGCATTGGATCCATCCCGTTTCTGTATATATTCATGTAATTGTGTAACGAAATCCACTCCCGACAAATGGTCGATCCCAATGTCGATATCATGACATTCTTTGCCCAATAACTTATCCCGGACCCAGCCTCCAGTTATGCGCAAAACAAGCGGTTGCTGAGTAGCAGACACTTTGTTCTCATTGAAATACCGCGTGTATTCATTCAAAAGGCCGACAATCTGCGTCTCGACAGAATTCAATTGGATCTTGGGAACAATACTCATGAATCGAATATTTCTCAGCATTACAAAAACTATTTAAGGCGGTGCATTCTATTAAACTAGTCGAACTTCATCTTCTTGCCCTGGAACTTGACGTTTTTCAGAGCCTCTTCTGCCTTACGTTTGGCTTCCCAAGATGGATGCATAGCAGTAGGAGCAGAAGAATGATTAGTGATAGGTGCTTGTGCAGCTTTAGCAGCTTTCAAAGCAGCCTTGGCTTCTCTCTTTTTCACTCTCTCTTCATATGCCAGTCGTTGTTCTTCACGTTCAGATTTCACTCTTTCATGCTCTTTCTTGACATGATTAGCTGACTTTCCATACTTCTGCTCCCAGATCTTTTGCCGAGCACGTTGACCTCTCCGGTTCTTGCGCTCTTTAGTAACCACCTCCTTATCTGCACGCTCCAGCTCTTCCTCGTCCTCTCCACCCGAGTAATATCCACCAGCTAGAACAGGCACCTGGACATCATTGAAGAAATCGTCATTAGAAAGTTTCCGTCGTTCGTTCTTGACTGCTTCGTACTCATTCTCCGATTCTGAAGATTCAATATCGGTCACTTCGTTGTAATCCACACCGGATTCGGCTTCGCCTTCACTCTCGTCCGACGAACCAGCAACCATCGACCCATAAGTATTATAGAGTTCGTCTAGTTGGTTGTCGCTCTCTTCAGGTCCTTCTGCTTCTGCTTCAATTTCTGCTTCAATTTCTTCGCTTTCACTCTCTGAATCATCACTTTCCTCCTCACTACTCTTCTCATTCTCCTCACTCTGCTCAACTTCCTTAACCACCTCCGTAGTCACCGGCTTCTTCTCAACAGCTCCCAAAACCGTCCTGAAATTATACTCCGTCTGCTTGATCTCATCCTGCACAGCCTTCTTATTCATCAACTTGGAGACCAAGTTATTAATCTCCACGCTGTGTTTCACCTCCTTGAGATTCTCCACGTTCTTCCAGAACTCGCTAGATGGGACATCTCTATTGCTTCCACGAAAGACATTGGTCGCTATTTTAGACACTTTTTGACGTACCACTGTATCCACCAATTTTTCCAGCTCCTGGTATGTTGTATCATTCCCAAGCTTGGAAGTTCTATTCTTCATCTGTCCTCGAAGAATTCTCTCTAATTTAGTGCATCCTGCGTGATATTTGCGCTCAAATAGCTCTCGTTTGAGCTTCTGGATCATCTCCAATGCATCCTTTCTAGACAACGTCAAAAGCTTCACTTGGCTCGAATTCTTAGACTTGACCAATTTACGAGATATTCCAAACCGTGGAGGATCGAGATTCTCGTACTTATATTGCAATAAATCCAACTTTCCAATGACATTCTCTTTCATCTTGGAAGAAAAATTGCACTAAAAAAATCTTGCACAGCCAGCTTTCTAAAGACCTCTTTTGGTGAGTTTATCGATTTCTGGCTTGAGAGAGTCCAGTTGTTTCAGATAGCTCTGGATGGTTTTGATAGCTTGTTTACGTAAGGCACGCAATTCTGGGACCTCATGGGTTTCAACGGAGTCGAGTTTCATCAACAATTTCAATAAGGATTCATTGAAGTAGAGGTATTTGTACTCCAGCTTCTCCTTATAAGGCACTTCCTTCTTTTTAGGGCTCTTCTTCTTCTTTTTCTTAGGTAATGGTTCCAAAAGATGAGTATTGACGAGTTCTAAGTATTTTGAAATCTCAGGAATATAATCGGATTCAAACTCCTTCATAACTGCATCGATCTGATTTCTCGAGACTTGTTGTGGATCCACCACTTGCTTAGTCTTTTTAGTCTTTTTCGTTTTTTTAGGCTTTGCTGTTGGACGTAATATCTTACCCAAAACAATTGCTCCCGTTACCGAGAAAGCTGTGATAAGTAGCATTTTCTCGTTGGATTTCATCAAATCCAGTGCATTTCGCACGTTATCATTCTTCAAAGTCTCTTGGACCCACGGAATATCCGAAATCGTATCGACTATTTCTTTGACTTGATTCATAGAGAAAAACGTTCAAAATTTAATAAAATATTTATCTCAAATGAATACCGATAGAAAGAGAAATACAGGTCCGACTAATGTCAAACCGCTCGTATTCGCAGATTCTAAACCTCCAGCTCTTACAACCAGTCCTCAAATGTTCTTGGAAACCGGTTTGTTACAAAATTGTAACGGTTCTGCATACTTGGAAAATGACAAGACAATTATAATAAGTTCCATTTATGGACCTCGTCCAAACTTCACCAAATCCTTCAACGACCAAGCAAACTTGAAAATCAGCATCGAAATCTCCAAATTTCTCCCCATGGACAATCTTTCCGACAATAGAAAAGGTTTGGTTCCCGATAAAGAGCGTCTTATATCCTCATTAGAATCGTTTTTGGTTTCCAACTTTCAAAGTCTGATTCTTTTGAAAAATTACCCTAAATCTTCGATCGAGATCTTTGTTCAAGTTGTATCATTGAATCCAACACATTCGCTTGTCTATCTGCTCAAAAATATCATTAATAGTGTCACTATTGCCTTGGTGGATTCAGGATTAAATATCAAGGCAGTTGCATCATGTGGTTATTCAAAGTCTTCAGAACACGAAATGATTGCCAATTTTGCTGCTGAGGATGAGATTCTGGGAGTTTGGAGTGATTTCACAGATTTCGAGCAAGAATTTAATTTAGCCATGGATCAATGTGAATCTGACGCAACACAATTACGCAAGGAAATACATGGATATTTCTTACAAAAAGCAACTAAATAATCATGGATCGGTCCTTAAAGGGATCTTCTTTCTGAATGAATTCACCCGCACCTCAATAGGTGGAGCCTGTTTTTCAGTCTCCAAACTAACCAGACTGACCATCGGCTCCAATTTCAACGAAATCTTGTACAATTTGTCGTCATCAGGTAAGAGATTCCACATCTCGTGGAAATATGTCCATAATTCCTGATTCTTCTCAAAATTGTACACTTTAGATTTGTATCTCATCACCTCTTCAACAGTTTTGTTGATTTCGAGCCGTTTGCCGAAATTGACCAATTTCTTGTTATTATGAAGATAATCTGCATTTCCATCAGTAAGGAACCTCAAATCTGACAAGAACATGCCCAAAAATGGAAGACAGGGCTCGTTGTTCTCATCCACAAACTTCAATATGTTTCTGTATTCGGTATAATTTTTGCCAATAGACATAAGTTGATCCATCCGATTATAACTTGCCATCAATTGAGGAGGAACCAAGGCCCAAGTTTTCTTCAATCTACTGATCGAAGTCGATGCCAGTCCCGAAATGATGGCCGTCATAGTTGAGTAATTCTTCATTTTCGTCAGTTTATCTGCTGCAATAATAAAGTATTTGATATGATCAACCCGAATTTGGATATCTCGTTGACGAACAATCATATAGATGACAAAATGAGTGATCATATTGCAACTTTCAATATAGTTGACAATACTTTTGGAACCGATTCTCTTTGAATCTTTGAAGTATTTGTTTAAATTGTAAGATCTTGCTAGAAGATCCAAACGGTCGATCTGTTGAAACAATTCTGATTGAATTAACGTCAATTGACGTGCAAAGTCCATATGATCGATATCTTTGAGTCTTAATTTGGTGATGCTTCGCAGATTTTTGGAAGTCATCAAAGACCGTTCATTGGAAACTGGAGGAGCAACAGATACAGGTATTGGTTTGCGGAATTCCTGAAACCATTCTTCCTGTGAACTCATTTTCATCACCTGTTGACCCAAATTAGCCACTTCCATCACAATCTCATTCTCCTTCACAAAATTTGTCCATTTGTTGATCAATTCTGATGAAGAATATTGGACTAACCAGAACTCGGTAAATAGACGAGTGAAAACTCGCATTATCTTATCCCGTTGACCATTCAACTTTCTTTCAACCCAAATACCATATTCTTCATAACTCAATGCCTCAGGCATCGGAACATTGTATCTGTTCATCAATTCGGTAAAGAGATCAATCGGCGTTGTGAATGTAATAAACAACTCCAACATGGTAGTTTGAAATTCCAGGTCGTCTGAATGAAGTGGATTGACCAGTTTAGAGACCAATCCATTAACAGGTCCACCTTTAATACCATCAGCATCAAAAATAAGACTATGTTCTTCCTTATCTGGAGCCAAAAACCATGGAATCTCAGAATCATCCTCTCTGGATATACGATGTTCGTAATAGTATTCAGACTGACTAGCAGTTGAAACCATAGTGTTATGGCGTTCAGCAACAAACAATGATGCAACATTGAAGTTGGTATTCATCAATCTTGAACTATAATTGAGAATACTTTGACGTTCTTCTTTAAGTTGAGTAACGGAGATGATCACCAATTTGAACTGTTCAATAGTCTTGGAAATTGTAGCACGCAGCTTCAAATTCGAATCATATAGATAAAGTCCATTGTTGAGATCTTCATAATCCAATTTGGCCAGATTGTCCACCAACGTCCGCGAGAACTTCTCTGTCTTAAGAGATAGTACCTTTTGATCGTATAATAATTCATCTTCCTTTAGTCCTTTAAAGACCTCTGGATCATCCACAGTAATATTTTGAGCATCCACAACGAGATCTGTCAAAACAGAATGAAGAGTCTGTTTCAAATGAACAAATTCCGTCAATAATGGCTCTACCTGTTTGGCCGTTGTCTCATAGAACAATTGGTTTGAAATACCCTGTATTTCATCCGCTCCATCACTATTAAGTTTCTCAGACTTGGATAAACGGTTGACCATGATGAAAATGGTCAAATCAATGGTTTCCAACACGTTCAAAAATCGATTGATTGTCGGAATACAATGATACACCAACGTAACAATTCTGAGATTGCGATCTTCGATAAACTCATGATAAACTGCATCGCCAGGCACTGGAGTGGTGAGAATTTCTTGGACATTCTCGAGCATTTTACATGCATTGTTCTTATTTTTGATAAGACTGTCAAGAGCTTCATCATCCAACAAAATGCGATTCTTGTCGGAATGTGCATCAATAAACAGACTTTCAGAATATGGGCTATCATATTCATCGAATTGATTGGCCATGTTTCCGGCATGGAACTTGTTTTTGAAGAACCGTGGATAAAGTAAAGGTATACGAGAAGGATCTGGACTTCCTGGAATCTGTAAATTAACAAAGACACTTCTGATGGCTCCCATTCTCCTGAGAAGTTTGGCCGCATCGCGCTGCGCCCGTTTTTGATAATCCACTAACTCATCGGGGCCGTCATCCTTATCTCCACCAAGATAATTAATTCCATGTTTGGACCCAACAAAATGCAGTGTTCCGTTGATAGTAAACTGCAAAAGAGCTGCAGACAACTTTCTCAATAATCCACGAACCTCTTCGTGTGCTCCCAATGCTTCCAAGTCGTATCTTAGAAGATTGCTCACCAGATGAGTCAAACTCACTGTGAGTGATATATTGTTCAAATGCACCACAAACAACTGTCGTGAGTTTTTGGTGATAGCGTCCAGAGCCATATTGACCAGAAAACGAAAGGTCTGCACAAAATCGGACCAAGTGAGAATGTCCGAAGTTGCAGTGTAGAACATTTCTGAAGAAAGCCAGAACTTGCCATCAGACTTCGCCAATGAATCCGACAAAGTATCTCTGAGAGGAGTGTCGTAAACCTTTTCAGAGCCATGATGGGATGCTGTACCGGGGTCTTTCACATCAATCGGTATCGTCTCCAACCCCATAAATTTCGATGAATCGGGTAATTCCAGAAGCGAAGTAGAATCAACATAATCGGCGTTAATCAATGGTAAATCTCTTGATCTCAAGTTCAATGCCGTATTCGAGAAGATAAATTCATCATCTTGGGTAAGTTGCGGGACCCAAACAGGCAAAAAGTTGAAATTTGCTTGCGAAGCCGTTGGAGAGAAATAAGAGTTAATTTCCTCAATTGAAGCCAAATTCGTCGTAAGCCAGCGCTCATCCAATGGACTTTGTTGTGTTAGTTGAGAATTGTTTCTTGGTGGCGTATTACTGGAAGCATAGGAAACAAAAGAACTGCTTTTAGGAACTGATAATGAATCCAAAGTGCGACGATCATCCCTCATTGTACTGACGGAGGAATGATAATAATGTTCCTGATTGATCACCTTGGTGTATGAAGGTGGAAACCAGCCTCGAATAACGTTTCCGACTGGGTCTATCATGATCCCGTCCCACCATTTGGAATTCGGAGTATTAAGCACATAGACAATATCATCAACCATAAGATTGAGAATTGAAGGGTCATTATCATTATTCAGAAACTTGGTCACCGTCACAGTGCATATCGGATGAATTGGGATTCGTGACTGTTTGAGCTCAGCCATGATTTTATATACATATGATAAAAAGACAGAAGATAAAAAAAAAAGTTAATAATACATTGATATGTCCGAGAGAAGCAAATTGCTGGACTCCGGGAGCTCCAATAGAGCCCAGTCAAGTAATTCTGTGGTCCTCAATACAATGCCCCTTGATGAACCTCTCTTGGACAGTGTGTTCAAAGATGACATTCTAGAGCAAGCTTTGGGTGATAGACAAAATGAGGCAGTGCAGGATTCGGAATTGGACCCAGACGATGAGATCAATCAATCGGACCAGGAATTGTTTGAAGAGGGCAGGTTACATCACTCCAAGTTAAAATGGTTTCAAAGACCCTCCGTGCACATGATCTCTGCTGTGGTGTTTTTATGTTTCTTCAGCTTGGGTATGAGTCTTGCAACCAATTTGGAACTTAGTCGTACCGGAATTTGCAACAGGATGATGTTGGACAACGCCGGAGCACATCTCACTTGCTCGTCACCAGTAGTTCAAGAAGCAAATGCTCAGATGCAGAAATGGAGCACTACATTTGATGGTGTGACGGCACTGTTTGTCTGTGTTTGGATTGGCAAACTAAGTGACATTTACGGACGGCGTCCAATGCTTATGTTTAACATCCTGGCGATTGTCATAAGTGGATCTTTGCGATTGGTGTTGTTTTGGGGCGACTTCAAGAACTTTACAGTTTATGGGTTTTTGGTGGCGCAAGTCATGGCTGCTTTGGGAGGTGGAAGCACTGTCATGATGGCCCTTGCCAATAGTTATCTGATTGACGTGGTGGATGAGTCTGAACGTATGAAAAGTATGGGGACGCTTGTCTCATACTTTTATATGGGAATGTCATTGGGACCTATGATTGCAGGTATTCTTCCGATTTCAACGTTTGCAGTCTTCTTTTGTTCGGTCGTCTTATTTGCGATTTTGTTTCTCATTGTTGCCTTGCTGCTTCCCGAGTCAAGATCGGTGAAACTGCGCAACAGAACAAGACGGCAATCTTCGGTGGATAAGCAGACGTCATTGGCCAATATCAAGGAATCAATGAAGCTATTATGGATCACGGAGTATGATGAACAAGGTAATTTGGACTGGAATCGACGTTGGGCTGTTTTGAAGCTACTCGCTATTGATTTTCTCATGTTTGCTTCTAATTCGACAGCAGGATTGTTAGTCATTTTATTTCTGAGTTCAAAACTAAATTGGGGCTCCAAAGGCATGAATGTCTATATTGGAGTGGTGATGTTTGAACGAGCAATGACATTGATGTTTTTTGGGCCATGGCTTTTGAAAAAACTGGTTCAAATGTTCGAAAGAGACTCCACCAAAGCCGACGTTATTGATCGAATTCAAATCGTGATGGCTATTTCAGTCGATTGTATCAGTCGCACAATCATCACACTTACACCAAACAACCTGATGGTGTTAGTTGGTGCGACAATTGGCTCTTTTGGTGGAATTCTCGATCCAACGCTCAATTCGACGCTTCTCAAATACATGAAGAACCCAGCCAGAAACGGTGAGTTTTTCGGGTGCGTGGCACTGATTCACAGTCTGATGAACTTCGTGGTGCCATTCGTTCTTCTTTCGATCTACGCCAAGACCATTGAAATCAACGACAGAATCGCTCTGTACTTGACCGTGTTTTTCATGTTGATTTCGCTGTTTACCGCATTGACATTGAGATAATTCATTCCTTTCCATCAGTAATTTCTTGCTGTCTTTTTCGTAAAGCCTCCCCTTCTTCTCGATCCACAATCAGAAGAGGTATATCAGGTTTCTCTAAAACGGGGTCGAAAACAGGTTCCCGCGCGTAATTATCGATTGTAGGTTGATATAACAGATGAGCAAACGACTCTGGCTCAGTCATGGTGATCAATTCCGGGGGTTCTTCTGGCTCTTGAACGTAACCCAAATATGGTGATGGTGGTGGAGATTGAAGTTCTATGCGTCGTTCCGGGGGTTCCAATCGAGTAGGAGGAGCAGTATCCTTCAATGAATAATGAACTTTGATTCCTTGATTCTTCAACACTTGATACACCTCTTGTGCTGTTTCCAAATCATCAAAGACAAGAATGATCCGAGACATGGATTTCAAAACAGACAGCGACTTCGCACAAGGTTCAAAAGTCTTAATGAACTCATCCAATATGTCCTTGTTGGCTTCGTCTAACAGACTTCGCTCGGTTATTACTATTGTGTTGGTGACCATAGTTTTCCACAGCCTTATTAAATCTATCTAATTTTTTCTTCTCTTTTTGTCGCCCCCATTCTGCTGCTCCCTCCGTTTGATTTTCTCCACCTTCTTTTCCTTGCGCCCCACGATCGCGTTCACTTGGTCTTCATCCAAAGCCAATTCAACCAGTCCCTTTTCGAACTTGGATAACTTGAGTTCTGGAGCGGCTTGGGTCTTCGATTCTTCAGGTTGGTCAATGTCTTGCTCAGAGTAGATCTTGTTGGCCATAAAGATTGGCAATCCTGGAGACTCCAACAGTTTCAATTGGACCGTTTTCAGCGGATATTTGGCTAAATGTTGCGTAAGAGCAGTAATGTTTTCCAGAATGTTGTCGATAGGTTGCGCAACACTGCCCAAATTAAGAGTCAAATTCACTCCCATTGGAGCAACATAATACACAGAGTTCACCATCTTGGTAATTTGATTGGCCATTGTGGTGATTGAGAAACCATTTTCTTTGGTTTCCAGACGAATTGGAAGCGGCAGTTTAGAGCTAGAGTAGAAGATCTTACCCAAAAGTTTCGGCAAAGTGGTGATCAAACTCTCATCACTCAAAAACAAATCGTATTCCTTTTGCAATTTTCTTCTGGCCTCATAGCTTTTGTACTCTCCTTTAAGTTCTTGAGCAGAAACGATTTTCGATAGATATGGGATGTTTTGCTCTTCGATCTTACTCAGTGTGTCCGCATCGATCTGACCGTCCTTCACAAACACACACACCTTAAATTCGTCCAGGTTATGAACTGGATGAGGAACAGAAACAACGGTTGGTTTAAGAACCTGCTTCTTGCTGAAAAATTTCACACTGGTGATCTGCATATACAGATTGGCTTCATCTTCGAAAAGTTGGGCCTTCTCTGGCTTCTGTGCTTCATTCCATTTCACAAGCTCAGAAACAGCCTTCTTGACAGCTGCAGGCTTCACTGTAGGCCCTTCAGATGGTGCGGTCTTGACCTCTTTTTTCTCGGTTTCCTCACCAGCATTCACAACAGAACCTCCAACGGTCTTTCCCTTCTTGGCCTTGGTCACAGCAGAAGCTGGCTTGGCCACTTTGGTCGTCTTCTTGACGCCTGCTCTACTTTTCTTAGGAGGCATAGATCTAAATTTTTTTTGAAAAATTTATTTCTATTTTTCTTATTTCGTCCCGTCGAATTTCTCGCCTTTTTTTATCAATGGTAAGTCTTTGGAAAACAAATCTAACCTCAGGGAAAACGGAAAACAAAGGCGGCCCCAGCAAAGAAGATCAAACAGACACTTGATACTCAGTTCTCGTGTCTGTTCTGCAATCACGAGAAGTCGGTCAATTGCACAATGGATAAGAAGATCAACATCGGTTCGTTGACCTGTAAAGTTTGCGGTCAGTCGTTCCAATCGCCAATCAACTCGCTCTCACAACCCATCGATATCTACTCGGATTGGGTGGACGCGTGTGAAGCCGTCGCAGAGCAGGAAAAGTACGAGGATTAGTATGTACAATAGATATATTATTTTTTAGCCCGTCTTTTACGAGACGTTCTTCTTCCCCGCCGAGTAGGCGCAGGAATCCTAGTCCGTGTAGGGGCAGGGGTATCGGACTCTTGCGAGTGTCTTGACCGTCGTCTTCTGTCCACTTTGAGCTCCACCATGGGCTCTGTAGCTGGCTCTTTAACTAGCTCTGGGTCCGATTCCACCAGTTTTTCTGCCTCCTGCACTAAATCTTGTAGACTCTCGGTCTTCTCCTCGTCAATAAACTGTTCAGCTTCCTGAACAAGGTCCTTCACTGCTTTAGGAAGACCTGTAGGTGGAGGACTAAGTTTAGGCTCCATCTCGTATGAGAGCACACGGCCACTTCTAGTGGAGATTCCACTGCTGGTAATCTTGATTGGTGAAGGAGCACGGTACGAGCGATCTTTGCGCACTAGAGAACGTGTCCGCGGTTTCCTGTCGTCGGAACCCAAACGTCTCTTAGGTGGAGACCTGGAACGCTCTGGCGATGCAGATCGTTTCCTGGACTCGGCAGTCAATGGAGGAACAGCACCCAGCGATGGGGGAGCATCAGAGTGCACAACAATGGTTATTGGCTCTGGCGATGGCGACGATAATGGAGAAGACCGTGGTTTGACGATAATAGTTTCGACTGGAGGAGACGGGGAGGGTTCAGGAGATGGTTCAGGGGTAGGTTCCGCAGACTCTGCTACTGGTTCAACGACTGGCGAAGCAACTGGCGAAGCAACTGGTGAAGCAACTGGCGAAGCATCTGGTGAAGCATCTGGTGAAGCAACTCGTTCAACCGACACTGCTTCTTCAATGTTCTCCTCTTCAACATTCTCCCCGTCGTTCTCTTCGATCTTCTTTCCAGCATTCTCCTCAGCATTCTCTTCTTCGATTTGCTTATCTTCCTTAGTTGTTTTCGATGCAAAGCCTGTCAAGAAAGAGAAGAAGCCACGCCTTGGAGACGTTGCAATTTCTGTCTCTTGTGCTGCAGTTGCAGACATCTCCTCATCCTCCATTGTGTCGTTTTGTATCACTGGAGAAGATTCCAGTTCGGCTTGGACTTCTTGCTCGGTGTTGACTTCTGGCTCGACTTCAGCCTCTACCTCATTATCTTCTTTCATCTCCAGCTCTGCTTCTGCTTCTGCTTCTGCTTCTGCTTCTGCTTCTGCCTCTTCATCTTCCTCTTGCTCAACCTCTTCCTCAACATCCGGCTCCGCGTGGATCTCCAACTGGCGGTCTGCTTCTGCCTCCTTCTCCAGCTCATTTTCCGTTCCGTTGTTAGTTTCATTATTCGAGTCCACTGTATCTTCTGCCACGATGGATTTCTCGACTTGCTCCTCTATCTTCGGTTCTTCGTCTGCCATCTCTGGCTCCTTGTCGCTCTCGCTCTCCATTTCCATTTCCATCATGGCTCCGGAAACGAACTGCCGCAGCGACGAGAAAAATCCAGTAGGCTCGCTGTCGGATGACTCTAATGGTTCAGGTGCCTCGCTTGGTGGAGTGTCTTCCTGTTCACCAAGCGACTGGTCCGGTTCTGCAAATACTTCTGGCTCTGGAGAAGATGATTCACGAGGAGAAGATGGCTCAACTGGTGATGAGTCTGCTTTAACGACAATGATGGGTGTAGCAGGAGCCTCGACTTCCTCGGATGATTCCTCAACAGGGGGCTCTTCAGCTATTTCAACTTCGTCAGCCCCAGGTAATTCAAAATCGCCTGGGTCAGTTGTCTCGATTGGCACAACTTGCTCATCTGGCAGAGCAACTTCCTCCTTCTCTTCCTCCTCTACCTCTTCAGCACTCTCGGCCTGCTGCTCACCTTCCTGCTCTGATTCATGTTCTGATTCGTGTGCAGTTGCTGGTTCAGTTGCTGGTTCAGTTGCTAGCTCGGGTGCTTCGTCAACATCCTCAGTATTTGTTATCTCTTCTTCCGGCTCGTCAACCTTCACATGTATTTGTTCAATCGTCTCAGTCTCCTCGACCTCCTCAGGCTGTTCAGTCTGCTCAATACCATCAGCCTTCTGAGTCTCCTGATCCTCATCCACTTTCTCATCCTCGTCGACCTCATCCATCTCCTCCACTTCAACCATCTTCTCACTCTCTTCATCTTCTTCACCCTCCTCTAGTTGGGTCGATTCTGCTTCGTCTCCAGTCATATCCATCAAGGTGTTCGACGCAAACTGGCTCAACGACTCGAGCAGCGAGAATCTCGGTCTTTTGCTTTCTGTCTCTTCAGTCTTCTCTAACTTCCTCTTTCTATCGTCCTCCAAAACCTCAGAGTCGCTTTCTTGAACCTGGTCATAATAAACGGTTTGATTTGCAATTAATGATGATTCATCTGCGTGCGTGCTGTTGAGAAGTGCCGTCACATAGGCCTCCTGATCAATCTTTTCGTCCATCGACTCATCTTCCTCAATCAGCGACGACTCAGCAACAATTTCTGTGGGTTCTATGGCCGTGTATAATGAACCGTCTTCCGAAAGAGCCTCGGTAGTCTCCATTGTCTCCAGAGCGGTCTCCGCATCCAGGATCGTCTCGTTGGTATCTATGTCATGATATTCTGTGATGTCGGCCTCCGTGGAGCCTTCCAAAGCAGTGCTCTCGGCCAGTTCTGGCTCTGCAAAATGCACGGACTTTTCAGCCTCCTCGGTGATCCGATTGTGCGACTCAATGGCCCCCGTCAGGAGATCTAGTAATCCGGGATTCAATTTAGGAGACTCCGGGGTCGGAGCACGTTTCGGAAGCTCCACAGGTGGAGGAACTTTCACGCGCACAGGAATTGGTGCAGCAGGCTCCTCCACAGGCTCAGCAGGTAAAATCTGGTCAACTTGTTCAATCTCCTCCATTGTTTCTGGCTCAACATCTCGCTCGGCCTCTGCAATTATTGTCTGCACCGTATGGAATAGCTCGGGGTCAAACATTGTAGAATCTGCATTGGTCTCGTTGGCATCGTGAGCATCATGCTGACGCTCTGCCTCCTGCGCAAGAAGAGCTATCTGCGACCAGTCCGGAGCATGCGACTGCTCGTATGAATAATAAATACTCTCGTTGGGAATCTCTGATATGAGCTCATTTGCCTGTGACATCAACTCGTCCGCTTCACGGATCTCTTCAGGTGTAGCAGCAACCGGTTCAGGTGATTCTGCCTCTGAAGATTCTTCCTCGGATGGCTCTTCTGCAGATTCCTCCTCCACTTCCTCGGATTCTTCTGCCTGTGATGACCTTGATTGACCCTCTGACTCTTCCTCTGACTCCAATTGCTCCTCCTCCGACTGCTCTCTGGCCTGGCTCATGAGATAATCGTTCAAACGGGGAAGACGTTTTCCAGCATAGCGACCTGTACCGGCAACCAAATCGTCCACCTCCTCAGTTTCGCTCTCCGACCCAAGCTCAATGACTTCAGGCTCGTCTGCTGCCTCTTCCTCCTGCTCTGACTCTACCTCTTCAGATGGTTCGGCCTCTTCCTCTTCTTCCTCTGCCTCACTTGCTTCAGGTGACTTAGATGGTTCCTCTATCATCGGTTGCTCGGCAAATTCGTCAATCTGCTGCTCTGCAAGTTCTTCTTCAGGTTCTTCTCGTTCTTCAGGTTCCTCATGCTCAACTGACTCCTTGCCGTCTCTCATCTGTCGAAGAAACTCTGCAAGTTTCTGAGCCCGACGCTCGTCCTCTTCGGCTCGTCGTAGGCTCTCTCGCTCAGCAGCATATTCTCGTTCAATCTCCTCGTACAATTCACGCTCTTCGCGAGCCGATGAGGCCAAATATTGGGCATAACGTTTCTTGGACTCTCGAAACCAACCGAAATCGTCGCGTCGAGTTCGCGGCACAACTGGTGTCTCTTTCGTCTCTTTCGGTCTTAATAGTGTTGGCCGCGGTGCTGAGATCTCCTGTTCGGGCTCCACAGGCTCCTCCTCACCTTCAATATGAATATTAGCCCTGCGTGCCACAACCTTCCAATACTCAAGATCCTCGGCCTCAGGAGCCTCGTCCGACCGCACCTCCACGGATGGATCATCTTTATATATCTTAGCAATTGCCTCGCTCAGAAACGGGTTCAGTTCTGGAACCACCGTTTTCGTCTTGCGGTTTGTCATGGAGAATGCAAATGGTAAATAAAAAAAATATGTTGAGAGCGCGTCGATCGTCGCCATTTGTTTTTCTCAAGCTTTAAGATGGACCAATCAACCGGGCCGATCCGACTCGACGTGGGCTATTATGACCCATTCTCGGTATTTGCCGACCTTCGCAGCAACCTAGAAGCCTTTTCCACGATCGAAACATTGCACTGGAAGCCAAATTCATCCGCCAGTGTCCGCACCATTAAAAACATTAAGCTTAATTATGTGGTTTCGTCAGACTCGCCATATTTGAACTTTGTGTTTGTCAATTCGACTTCAATCGACGAATATCGTTCTAGAGTTCGACCTGTGATCAAACAATGGCTTAATAATGTGAAATCACTTCAACCAGCTGGAATGTATTACATTATCTTATTTGAAAATGGACATGTTTCCAGAACAGATAAGCTGTTAAAAACAAGTTTATTGACCAAGATTAGAACCGATTTTGGTGATCCTCAACTTACTTATGATACTATCTTTAAGATTAAGTCGACATACCCTTCTCCAGACGAAAAACGTGAGAATTGGCAGGCATTATTCAATTCTGTTAGACTTGGATTAGTTGAGTCTATTGGGAATAAATTGACCTATTTCCAATCGAAGAAGTCAATAGTGGATTTGGATAAGGCTGCTCAATTGTTTCTTGATATTGGACAATTCGATGAGTCGTTAAAGTTGTATCAGGAATTATTTGACAAAGCTAATCATCTCGATCAACAAACATCTATTGGAACGGAAATTCCTTTAATTGGAACTAATATCCATGCTGATTATGCTTCTAGATTTCAAATGAAGTCATATTTCTACCAAAAACAGGCTTTAATTCTACAAAAACCGGCATCCGAAGCAGTTCTAATTCGCAATCTAATCAAATGGATTCAATTAATACTTTCTTATGTCAATTCATTTGATGATGACTTTCGCAAAAATGAAATGGCAATCATTTTGATTGACGATTTCCTTCAAAAGTCGCGTGTCAATGAGGTTATTTCGCGTTCCAAACGAAATCTCACTGAATTATATGAATCTTTGGCAGACCTTCAATTTACAAGACGTAACGAACTAATCAAATTGGCATATTCCAAATCATACATTCTCCCAGGATCATTGGTTGAAGTTCCATTGCATTCACAATCGTTTGAGCCTACCAATAAATCGATTGTATCAATATTATCATCTCAAGAGAGTTTCCAAAATCATTGCATCGAGCAAACAAAGCTCATTATTTCCAACTATTCACTATCCAAGGCACGACCAAGAACGGTTGATACTTTATCTACTGAGCTGGCTCTCATCTATTTCCATAATTTGGATGAACTCGAGACCTCATTGGAGATTCTAAACGATTCTTTTGTCTATTTCAAGAATTCAGATTGGAAATACATCACATTAGGGATCCTTAAAATCTTTATTTCCAATCTCGAACAACTTTCTAAAACACATGAATCGGTACTTCCTCTGCTTTTATCGTCATATTTGGAACTTGTTGATAAAGATGAGCCATTTGAAAGTGAAAAGCTTGACAAATTGATCAATAATCTTGATGAAAAAGTGGTCTTTGAATCATCAAATCTATTGGATTGTAATTTGGCTCCATGTATTGATTCTCATGATGTCGACTCATATACCTTGGAATTGTCTCTTTCCAGCAAGATAGAATTACCTTTTGACAAATTAACTGTGAATTTTGACAAGACTCAATTCTGCCTCCAAAATTCGAAATTGTCAACCACTAACAATTTCCAACTTACAAGCACAAATTTATTTTGTTGCAATTCGGAAGCACAAAATATTGTGATTCAAACGAGAAATCTGGAAATCCGTCAACCAATCAAAGGTTCAGTTTTTGCATTCCAAATCGACAAATTCTATAAAGACCAACAACTTCTTCATAACAGTGTGCTCGATTGTATCGTTCCACATGTGCGTCATCTTAATAAAGATGAATTAATGTTGGTAGCAAGAACAGGATCAACTGAAATCTCCAATTGTGAGCTTATTTTATACAAAACTGATATCAACAGAATTGTCACCTCTTCTGAATACATTATGGAACATGAAGGAACTGTTATTGAGATGGAAATGCAAACAGATGATGAAAAACTTGTCTTTAAATGTCTTCAACAATTGCCTCCAGAAACCACTCTAACTTTACGAATTCCATACTTTTTTCCTCCAGATGTTTCCAATACCACCATTGCAGTGGAATTTGGTCTCCAATATGGTTCTCATACCAAATTGATCACAAAAAATCTTGAAACCCAATTAAAGCTGGCTGTTAGTGTTCAAGACATTTTCAAATCCTCCCAATTGTTTTCCAGTTACACAATCAATACCTCTGTTCCTGGATGGCCTATTCGAATCCAAAAAGTTGTCATTGACTCTGTAAACTCGCTGGTCAAGACTTGGCTACAACAATCAAATATCATAGCTTTCAGCGATCAAGGATCCACCTTCTTCTACAAAGTGGAAAGTTTGGATGATGAGAGTTTGAATTTGGTGATAGATTACAACGAAGTCAAACAAGAAATGGTTGGTTTATTGAAACGGCTCTTTTTAGAGCAAATAAAGGAAAAGACTCCAAAACTTATCAAATATTCTCTGTTGATTGAAGAATTGCTGGAAGAATTAAATTACAAGCTCAATCATTATGCAATCACCAAGAATATCAGATTCGAGTCCTTGAACAATCTGAAACTGAAAAATATCCATCCAAAAGATTCCGAATCCTTGGTTTCTTTATTGAATGACTTTTTGACACAACCAATTAGTTATTCCCAAGATCTTCAAGAAACTGTGCTTTCCGAAGTCAGAAAACAGTTGAATATCCTCGTGACTGTTCCAATGATCAACATAATCAACATCGTTGAGTTCCAGTTCACCAAACAATTACAATATTTGGTTTGTGAACCAATCAAAGTCCGTTTATTGCTGAACGTGGTTCTGTTCAAATTCGAAGAAAAAGAGACCAAAAAAGTGCGCTTCCAAAACGAACCAGAAGTCCCTGAAGGAGTTCATCTTAAGCTGGAGGTCATTGAGAACGACAACAATTGGCTCGTTGCAGGTCTCAAAAACTTCGATCTCGAATTGTCGCTGGATACCGACAAAAAGGCAGCTTATGCTTTCGATCTGGTTCTTACACCTCTAAGAATAGGCAAACTCGAATTGCCACGCTTGGAAGTCAAAAACCAATCAGATTTCAAGATGCAGATGGAGCTCGACTACAAAAACAGTTCAGAAAGTCTGCTGGTTGTGTCAGAGCTGAATAAAGTGACATATTCATTCTGAATATTGTTGAATGCATTGCAATAACGACCGAGCGTCAGGCTTTGTTGATACCACGGATGATTCAATTCCATGGCTTCGAAGATATTCCTCTGTCGTCGGTCCAATGCACGCGATTCGAACGTTTGGAGACGAGGTTTTGAGCATTTGAACAATTTCTGACGTTCCTTGAGGCGAAAAGAACACCATCCAAGAACTTGGAGTTTGTGTAATTCGTATGTATCGTTGTTGAATGTCATCGAGAGGTTCGGTTCGATAAGAAATGAGTTCTGTAACATTGAATCCAGCTTCTTTCAATTTGCGCGGAATGATATCTTTACGGATCTCTCCGGTCAAAAACAGCATCTGATTTGCAGATGGAACATCTCTAATTATCAAATCAGATAAAATGGAACCATTTCCAGCATCGTGACCTCCTCTCACATCTTTGAACCCAAGATTCTTCAATACCTGATATGTTGTTGGACCAACAGTATATGACGGTTTTGCAAGGATCTCATCCAATCTATCAAACTCTTCTCTCTGTAACTCTTGTACTAACATATCCAGTGCCTCAATGCATCGCTGGGAAGTCACAATTAAAGCATTATATGTATCAAGAAACAGATCTGATTTCAAAAACTCTTTCACCTCCAGTTGATTTATAGCCGAGTGCTTCAACAATGGTAAAAACACTGGCTCGTAGTTCTCCTTCGTGAACAGCTCATGGTACGGATCTTCGGGAACTGTCCTGTTTTTCAGCAAGATAACTCGAGCCATAGAATGAAGAAAAGCAAACGATTTTTTTTCTGTGCGTCGATCGACGTTAAGAAACGACGCGCTTCTCCACGAGCTTGAGAGGTTTGTATTCCTCAATTGCCCAATCAGAATCCGAAAGCGAGGATTCAGACAGCGAGTCTGAAAGGATATTTGAATTGTGCACGACTGAAGAGTCTTCATCGCTTGGTAATCGATCGTCCATTTCCTTTAATGTCTTGAAAATGACAAAGAAATCTTCGAGATTTTGTTTGAAGATTATGTTGAAATTGGAACAAGTAAGCTTGAGATCTGCTGCAAGACGCTCTTCAAATGTTCCAACAATTTCAGCAAGATTTTCCGAGTCTTTCTTTGTCAAAGTGGAAGAAGTTAGATTTTTGCGGAACATTTCAAATAGCAACGAAACAGTGGAATCGATCCGCGCTTCACATTCATCCAGAATCTGGTTTTGACTTAGATATTCTGTTTTCAACAGGTAGAACTCAAAGAGAAGCAAACTGATTTCTCTTAGTAATGCAAAACATTGTTTCTTGCATTCAAAGATAAAGTTCTCGATGAATACACATTCATCTTTCAAGAAAGCACCAGTTTCTTCAAGTTTCTTCAAACTATCAAGATCATCAATTCCCAATAATTGAAGCTGTAATTGAGCCACGTCAGAAGTGAACAATCCATAAAGAACTGAAATCCAATTATATAGCGATTGTTCATTCACAGCTTTAAATTGTTGCATTTCATTGGAAACAGAATGTTGTGCCGATTCCAAAGAACTTTGAAACGTATCCAGACGTTTGTTGATGTTGACAAGGGTCATATCAGTGGATTCACAATACGCTTTCAAATAATCTTCAGATTGTAAAGAAGTATCTTCTAATCCTTTTAGCACGTGACTAAGATTAAACTCATCGGTATCGATCTTTGAGACGATGGATTCCAGTAACAAATGACTTTTGCATAATTGAATCTTTCCCAATTCGTATTCTTTCTCCATTAATTCGGTCTTGATTTCGACATCTTTCAAATAAGTATCGACTTTCGAATGAAGAAGAGAGGAAGAGGTCTTGATTTCTTCCAATTTAGTCTCGTATTTAGCAACTTCGTCATTCATTTGTTGAAGTTTTTGGAGATCTGATTTGATAGATTGACGTGCTGTTTTTGTCTTGGAAAGTAATTTGTTGATATGTTGGACCCCATTGGAAATAACCTTTTGCAACCTTTCATTCATGGTTTCAGTCTCTTGTTCTAATCTGAGAGATAAATTGTATAACAATTCTTCTTCTTTGGATAAGAACTGGTCCAAATTGTATTGTAAATGACTCAATTGACGTTCATAATGTGATAATCGACCATTAAAACTGCGTTTGATCGAAAATAGCATAACAAAGAAAATTATAACAAACATGGCACCAATCAATCCTAAAACCTCTGTTTCCAATAACCCATCAGTCTCCAATTCCAATTTCTCCTCTCTTCGTTCAATAAGTTCTTGTAACAACTCAACTCCTCGATCTTCTCTTGTAGTCATCATGGTGGTAATTATACCTATAACAGCAGCCCCAAAACCCAGTGACAATGATTGTGCAGTAGGACCTGAAAGCACCTGCCAAACTTCTCTGTAAACGCGTTCCATCAGAAATTGAACTGCTGACGCTCCCAGAACGCTTCTTAAATACGTTCCTTGAGTCAAGAATAAACAAACATAATTGATAGATCAAAAAATTATACGTCAGAAAATTTCTTTATGTTCAAGTCCATCTCCAAAAGTTTCCGGTCAAAACCGGAGATTATCCAGCCACTCGTGGTTGGAACGGAGCTTCTGAACCAACAGGATGTCCTAATGAAACTGAAAAATGGCTCTACATCAGAAAAATTGGATACTATCGATAAACTCATCTTGTCTATAAAAGAGACTTCAATCTCCTCGATTCCTGAACTTTGGATTCTGGCTAAAAACAACTTGGCAGGTTCAAATGTATCATCATTACGTATTAAGACATTCAATTTGCTTTTAGTTTGTATAAAAGTCAGTGATGCTTCTGTTCCTACAAAAATGGCATATTATAAAGATATCTTGGAATATCTTCAAAATGATCCCCAACATTCATTGACAGCACTTAAAGAGCTCACAGAAAATGGAAGAGAGATATATCCATTGTTAATCTACCAATCAATGCCACTTCCAAAGTATTTACTAGAGAAATTGAAGTCTTTAGATGAGGAATTGAAAATTGAATATACAATCTTCCTTAAAGATTGTCTCAAGTTCAACTTCAATTTATTCGATTCCAAAGACAGATTGTTGATCCTCACAAACACATTGACCTCCAGAACAACAAATATCGATCTTCTCACTGCAAATTTGCAATTGCTCGAGATTTACATCTCTTTCAGTTCCACCCCTACTTCTTTGATGTATGACGTCATTAGTCTTCTTGGCAGTTCATTAGCTCTCAAAAACGTCCAGATCACTCATCTGGTCAACGCGATAGTGGTGATGTTATTAAGCGATCCGAACTATTCATTAATCGCCTTGATTAACACCTGCAAATTGAATCAACAGGAAATCATTCAAACTTATTTGGATCATTGTCAAAATCCATCCAAGACAGGAAAATTGGTCAAAGACGTTTTGATCACTGCAAGTTCACTTATAATTGACACCATGGCAAATTCGACATCAACAAAGCTGGTTCTTTCGTTGCTCGAATGTGGACTTATCACTCAAAGACATTATTTATCTCCTCGCGTTTGGGAAATGTTTATGAATTTGCAAGGTCCAGAAATGAGCGTTATTTTTGACTTTTTGCAAACTCAAGCCACCCCTCTATGGATTGATCAAGTTGTTTCAGTGCTGGAGAAAAACAAAAATCTGCTTTCGCCGTCTCAACTTGATTTCATTCTTGATAAATATAAAAAGGACCTTCGTTGCGTGGCTCTCAATAATGATTGGAAACAAAATTCCAGTTCACTTGTGGAAATGTTTGGTACGACATCAAAAGTGCTAGAAGTACTAGAATCTGCATTCTATGAATCTTCATCAATAATTGCTGACCAATCTGATCTCAAACATTATCTTGATCTGCTTTTGCAACCAGGTTTTTTCCAATTGAAAGAATTTCATCCATGCATTTCCAAAATAATGGTTGCAATTGAAGACCAACTTTTCGATCAAATCTTGACCGAATTCCCGATCGCCCCAAAACCAATCAAAACTCTCGTTTATACGCTTTTGGTTCTCTGTCAAAACACGCGTAATGCATCCAAAGCTCGACGATTGTTTTCTTTTCTTTTGGAAACTGCCTCCAATTCACTTAATGACACAGACACGTTTTTGGTGCTAGCAAAATTGCTCATCAGTGCACGATCAATTGACCAGAATCTCTACTTTGTCAATGTAGATGATGTGGATGGATTGTGTGACAGTCTAGGACGAAACACCAACACTGGTGCAGATATCACCAACGCAAAATGGCACTATCCAGAAGACTTATGGTGGTTCCCAAAACAACTTCTTAAAGGCAGCAAACATTGTTTGAAAATGACTGATCTTTCTCGTTGGCTGGACCTAGTGATAAATGTCTTTGAGAACTTCATCGATTGGGAGATTTACTCTTTCATTCTCGGTCATTTGTGTCCCCAATTAGCATCTGCCACCATTTTCCCGTCGCAGGAACAAATCTCTAAACTTCTCCAGATTTTATGTCAACAATTACAATTGAAGTTCCCAACCGCATTCCGGCCCATCTCGGTGTCCAAGGCTGACGTCCAGGTGGCTCTTATCAGAACACTTTCGGCCATTCCAGCATACAAAAATCAACTTTCCAAGACGGAAGAGGACCTGTTGATTGGCTCAGTCATGACCTCATTGCAATCGTGGAATAAAACAGGAATTCCCAGTATCCATTTCCTCAATTTGGCTTGCTACGAGTTCCCAGCCTCAATCAAACGTTTCTTAAGTCCATTGTTAACTGTTCTCCAAACAAGAATCTCCATCCTATCAACTGCAGTCCCGATCTTAGATCTCCTGTTCAGTCTGTCTGAGATCCCTACACTCCATTCAAACTTCACCATCGAGGAATATAAACGCATCATCGCAATTGTGTTCAAATACATCGAATATTCTCAAGATAACGTGAAGAATAAAAAAGAGACAGATATTGATTATCTGGACTCCTCATTGGACAATCTGCCATCAACTCAATCCTTTGAAATCAGTCAGCAGTTGTTGATGTATATGACCGCAATGTCATATAGAGCAGTCTGTAGCTGGTTTCTCAAATTGTCGCTTGATAAACGGAAAGAATTGGCAGACTTTATCATCAAAAAACTCACGTTGTTGGGACTCGAAAACCCAAGAAATAGAGTCTATCAAGAGGCTATTCGCAGATTCACTTATGCAGATACCTTATCATTCATCCAGGTAGACCCTCTCCCAAAAAATGATTACACAAGTCAATCATGGATAGATGATCAAGGAATCATCACTATATCTGTTCACCAACATTCACCAAAATCTACGGTGTTAGTCAGAACACCTATAGCAACAGACAAATTTGAACTCAAATTCAATCAGTCCAATTTGGACCCCGAATATATCATCTCTTCGGTCCTCCATAGCAAAAACCCCATACCTCTTCAAATGGACAGCCAGACAGAACGTGCTATCGCCGTGATGGATCGCATCCCAGTCATCGACTTTCAGAAGATTGGTATCGTGTATCTTGCACCAGGACAAACCACTGAATCACAAATCCTCAGCAACAAGTTTGGCTCTCCAAAATATGAATCTTTCCTGGCAAGCTTAGGTAAGCTTGTGAGGCTTCGCGGCTGTAAGGAGTATTATGTTGGTGGATTGGACACTGCAAACGATTCAGACGGCGAGTATACGATTCTTCATGATACCATGGTGAGTCATGTATGTTATCATGTGACCACATTAATGCCTAATGAGAGCCAAGACTCGTTGATGAGCAACAAAAAACGGCATATTGGAAACGATTTTGTCAATATCTATTGGGATGAGTCGGGTGAGGAGTTCTATTTCCACCAGATTGCGTCCCAATTCAATTTCATGAGTTTGGTGATAGTTCCGTACGAAAATACGGGCTTTTATCGCGTCAAGTTATACCGAAAAGCAGGAATCCCGGGAATTTTCAGTGCCAGTCATTTCAAATTGGTGAGCGAGCAGAATCTTTCCGGGTACATTTGCAATGTGAGTCTGTTGTGCGCCCAATTCTGCGACATCTGGACCAATCCAGAATGGCAATTTAATTGGGAAAGACGGTTCCAACAGCTGGAAAATATGCGTGCGAGATTGTAGAAAACTCGAGGCTGTGCAGGCTTCATTTTTGATAATATTATTAGTACGCGAATTTTCTGTTCTTCGCGTTATGGTCACTGTTATTGGCAATTCGGCAGCGCTTCGTAAACGGAAAACTCTCAAGAAATCGCTGAATTTCACCGTCCTTGTTGTGGGCGAGAGTGGTTCAGGAAGATCGACGTTTATCAACACGTTATGTGACCAGTTGATTGTCGAGCCGTCAGCCACCTTGGCACAATATTCTCCAGAGGAGCTAGGTAATCCTGATCGGGAAATGCAACTTCGAAAGAGTACAGTGGAACTGGAAGATGGTGAAGGTGTCCGTATCAGTCTGAATCTCATCGACACGCCTGGGTTCGGCACAAGTATGGATAACAGCGTGTCTTTTCAAGTGGTGAAGGATTATTTGAAACACCAATTCGACGAGATTCTCATCGAAGAGTCCAAACTTAGAAGAAACCCACGTTTCAAAGATGGAAGAGTTCACGCTTGTTTGTATCTTGTCACAGCCACTGGCCACGGCCTTAGAGAACAGGACATAGAATTCATCAAGACAGTGGGCGAGTTAGTCAACGTCATCCCGGTTATTGCAAAAGCAGACTCAATGACAGTTGCAGAACTCAAACTCAATAAGAAATTGATCAAGGAAGACATTGTCCATTACGAGTTGCCAGTTTTTGACTTCAACGATGATTATTTCAACATGGACGAGACTGTTGACGAGGAAACAATCGAGCTCAACAAGTATTTGGCAAAGGTCCTACCATTTGCCATTATGGGATCCAATACCACCCAAAAGGACCCGGCCACAGGCGAAAATAAACGTGTAAGGGTGTATCCATGGGGAAAGATCGATATTTTTGATAACGAAATCAGTGACTTCCTCAGCTTGAAAAACACCCTGTTGATCACCCATTTGAACGATTTCAAAGATTACACTCATGAGGTGTTGTACGAGAATTACCGCTCCAAGACGCTGGGCGAGGAGGAAGAGTCCGACATGATGGGCAGTGCTGGTGCACGGGTGTCGTCGATGGCAACGGGCATTACCTCTGTGGCTGATGGGAGCGAGGCGTATGTGAAGGAGGATAAAGAGGAACAGATCCGGCTTGAAGAAGAAAGACTTCGTGCGTTTGAAGAGCGTGTTCAACGGGATCTGATCCTTAAGAAAGAGGAGATCGAGAAACGGGAACGGGAGTTGGCAGAGATCGAGCAAAGACTCGCTGCAGAGCGTCTAGAAGATTGAACAATAGGATCAAATAAAAGCAGACCCAACAAAGGGGGCACAAATTATTTTATGAGTAGCCGCGAATGCATGTGAAAGCAAGGATTTAGCCCCCAGATTAATTTCCACATTCTTCCGGCATGTGATTTAGAGTCCAACAATTTATGCCGGTTGGTTTATAAATAATGGCTCCCCTGTCGGTTAGTTTGTAGTCACAAGACATCAATTGAATATGGAATTTGTTGATAAAGCTATGGAAACGTACTGGGATCTTGCCAAGGACATCGACTTCAACTCTAAAAAGTTGCAGATGTCTATTTTCTTTGTGGTTTTCAACCCTCTGTATTGGAACTTCGGAGCCAGACTCGAGTACAACACCAAGCTTGTTTCCAAGCTGGCTTTCGGTAACAAGAAGCTTGCTGTTTATCTCTTCTCGCTATCTGTGTTCACTTTGGGTCTCATTAGAGACCACATCTATAGAGACGCCATCATGGACACCCCAACGTCGCCTCTTCTTGACACTCCTTTGATCAAGCTGGTGGCTGTCATCTCTTTTACTTTGGGCTCGATCTTTGTCTCCAGCTCCATGTACAAATTGGGCATTGTCGGAACCTACTTGGGTGACCACTTTGGATTCCTTAAGGACGAGAGAATCACCGACTTTCCATTCAGTGTTTTGGACAACCCAATGTACGACGGATCCACTATGTGTTTCTTGGGAACTGCTCTTTGGTACGGTAAGGCTTCCGGAGTTTTCATCTCTGGATTGGTTTACGCCATGTACCAACTGGTTGAGTTGTTGGAAGAACCATTCACCGCCAAGATTTACGCTAAGCGTGAAAGCATGAAAAAGACTACATAGCATAGACAAATAGAAGTGTATCGTTACTAAACCGAAATGTTGGAAAATTGTATCATATGCTACCAAAAGCCGAGAATGCGAAAAGACCGCGAATAGCTTCAGCTCTTAAATTTGCGACCTCGAATTTTCTTTGGATATTGCCTTTTTGGCCAAGTGGTAAGGCGTCGCACTCGTAATGCGAAGATCACCGGTTCAATTCCGGTAGGAGGCATTTTTTTTTGATTTCCTACACCAAAAAATAAAATAAAATGGAAGCACTTCACGTCAATTCATCATGTCATTAATTTCTATTGTCTATTACTCTTACTTTAAAAATCAATACCAATCACCATGGCAAGCAAGGCCATTCTCACAAACAATCCGTATCTGATCTGTCTGAAGTAGGCGGCTCTCTGGTCAAAGTCCACCTCTTCCTTGATCTCATTGACTCTTGGAAGTGGATGCATCACGCACATGTGCTGCTTGGCGTGAGACAGGATCTTGTTGTCGACAATAAAAGAGTCCTTCAATCTCTCATATTGGTCCTTGTCGGCAAATCTCTCCTGTTGGACTCTCGTGCAGTACAAAACGTCACTCTTACCGATGATCTCCTTGGTGAGCTCTGAATACTCGCCAACAAGCATTCCGGCGTCAGACAGCTGTTTTCTCAGATTTTCTGGGAGTCTGAGTTCTGGTGGGGAAACAAGCTGCACTCTAACTTGGTAGTGTTGCAATAATTTGCACAAAGAATGGACTGGTCTGCCATATTTCAGATCACCCATGAAGGTGACCGTGATACCGTTGACAGTACCCAGCTCTTCTCTGATTGTGAAGAGGTCCAAGAATGCCTGGGTAGGATGTTCTCTGGAACCGTTACCACCATTGATGATAGGAACTGGTGAGTATTTGGCAGCAATGTCTGCACTCTCTTCAGATGGATGTCTCAAGACGATGGCATCAGAATAGCAGGCCATAGTTCTAATGGTGTCCTGCAAAGTTTCTCCCTTCTTGACAGAAGAACCTTGTTCGGTGATGGCAACAACACGGCCTCCCAATCTTTGCATTGCAGCGTTGAACGAAGACATGGTTCTGGTCGATGGCTCAAAGAACGCGGTGGTCAGCACACGGCCTTTCAAGACATCAAGAACACCTTCTCTTTCAACAGCAAGTCTCATTTCCTGAGCAACAGCAAACAGAGCATGCAGATGGTATCTGGAGACCTGGCTCACCGAAAGAACAGAGTTTCTGAGGAATGGGTTGTCTCTCTTGATGTAAGAGACAATAGCATTTGGAAGAGCCAATTCTCTTGGTGGTTTGGAAGAAACCAAGTCTGCTCCTGTAGGAGTCTCGATGTCTCCAGAAATGGCATTTTCTCTCAAAGAATCGATTAAAGTAGCTCTTCTAGCTCCGTCGAAAGAGAATCTAGAGGCTCTTCTGGTGCTGATTGGCGATGGGGCCAATTGTGCCTCTTGAGTAGATGGAGTGTTGATAGAAGATGGATGTTGAACAACAAATGCATTCTCCTTTCCAAGAGCCTCGGAAACAACAAATTCACCTTCCAAGCAAACAGTTTGACCGTTCATGTGAACTCTCTCGACAGCTCCCTTCAATTTGTCGAATGGAGACCACAGTTTCTTGACAATCTTCAATGAAGAAGACAGTCTGTCAACATCAACCTCAATCACTGATTCGTTGTCTCTAAGGTTGAAGATTTCGATTGGATTGTCGTGCAATTTGGTAACAATATCCTCGAAAGTCAATTTCTTCTCGGCAACAGCAGAGAACAACAATGGAAGAGTGTCGGCAATACCAACACCTGCCTCCACAGGTTGACCAACAAACTCAGCAAGCATGGATGGAACTTGACCGACAGAGAAACAGTCGATCGAGCTCAGGTTGTTCCACAGAGCTTTCTGGTCTTCCTTGGTTGGCAAGAACTCTGCTCCTGGGTATTCCTCTTGGGAAACAAACAAACTGTACACGGAAACGTCACAGGTAACTTGCAATCCCTTGCCCTTGGACATGGTGATCAGAGCCAAGTCATCCTTGCTGGTGACACCGGTGACGTGGATCTGTCTGCTGTAAAGGGAAGCCAACAACAACACCGAGGCCAGGTCAGTAGTCTTGGTGTCGGTGACAATTGGCTTGTTCTCAGGCCAAGTGCCGAAGTGGGCAGAAGTAGAAGCAATCTTGTTCTTCATAAAGTCATGAGACCGAACAAGCAACGAAGAGGTCAATGCAGAGACGTGTTGGATCTGGGCAGGGTTCTCTTCAGTAGCAACAACCCCGAACGAGAAGTCGGTGAATGTAGAGCTCTTGGCAACCTCGTGAGCTCTGGTAAGAGTTCTGGCATCAACAATGAATGAACCAGATTCGCAAACAGGACTGATGGCAGAGAAAGTGAATCCGGAAGCCAAAGCAGTCTTGGTAACAGTCTCAATATCACTTGGAGACTCGAAAGATGGAACATAAGTGGAGATGGAAACCAAACCTGGCATCTCAATGGTGTTGTGAGAAGTCTGAGAATCGATGTTACCAACGTCCAGAGTGATGTTTCTAGAAATGGCCTCAATCAACAGCTTGGCACACTTGACATTGGTCACCAATGGAACAGCATAGTCCACAGCCATTCTTCTGGTTCTGTAACCCTTGGACATGTAAGAAGCTGGTCTTCTAAATCTGTTAGAAGATGGCAAGTTGATGTACAAGTCAATCAAGTTGTTGGCCAAGTGTTGGGTGAGCGAGTACTCAGCTTTTTGCTTGTCGTCCTCTCTGTCACTCAACAACTCCAAGTATTTCACAGGAATGCCGTGTTCTTGAATGAAATCGGCAGTACCAGCAGTAGCAAAGAGAGAGTATCCAAGTTCGTGCAACTTCACAATGGAAGGCAACAACTCTTGCTTCTCTTTGAAGGAACCAATGGACAAAAGAATGTTCTTCTTTGGCAATTGGAATCCAGTGGAGATCAGAGATTTCAAGTATGCCTCGTACTTGTTGTGTCCGAAACATGCAACCTCACCAGTAGAGGCCATCTCGACACCTAGAACAGGGTCTGCTCCAGAAAGTCTCGAGAACGAGAATTGAGGAACCTTGATGGCACAGTAGTCATCTGGAAGCTTCTCTCCTGGGTATGGAGTCACAGGCAAGTCCATGATGGCCTTGGTAGCCATCTCAATCATGTCAGTTCCAACAACCTTGGAGTTGAATGGGAAAGATCTCGAGGCTCTAACGTTACATTCAATAACCTTGATCTCGTTGTTCTTAGCAATGAACTGGATGTTAAATGGTCCAGTAACATCCAAAGCCTTACCAATCTTGGAGGTGGCCTCGACGATTCTTCTCACAGTCTCCTTGTCGAGATCTTGAGGAGGAACAATCAAAGTGGCATCACCAGAGTGGACACCGGCGTTCTCAACGTGCTCAGCAACAACGTGCATAATCAGCTTACCGTCCTTAGCAACAGCGTCCATCTCGATCTCCTTGGCGTTTTCAATATATTTGGTCAAAACGACTGGGTAATCTGGAGAAACCTCAACGGCTTGCGACAAGTAAGAAGCAAGATCTGCCTTCGAATAAACAGTGTTCATGGCAGCACCAGATAAAACATAAGAAGGTCTAACCAAAACAGGGTAAGACACCTTTTCGGCAAACTCTTCGGCCTCTTGGATAGAGGTCAATTCCTTCCAAGCAGGTTGGTCCACACCAATGTTGTCAAGCATTCTGGAGAACTTGTATCTGTTCTCGGCAGAATCGATCATTTCTGGCGAAGTACCAAGAATCTTGACATTCTGTCTGTGCAAAGGCAAAGCGATGTTGTTGGAGGTTTGACCACCCATAGAAATGATGATACCTGAAGACTTTTCAAGTTCGTAGATATCCAAGACTCTCTCGAGATTGATGGTCTCGAAATAAAGTCTGTCGGCCTCATCATAATCAGTAGACACAGTCTCTGGGTTGTAGTTGACCATGATGGTCTTTTGTCCTTGTTCTCTCAAGGTTCTAATGGCTCTAACGGCACACCAGTCGAATTCGACCGAAGATCCGATTCTGTAAACACCAGATCCCAGCACCATCACTCCGTTATCGTTGAATTCGACATCGCTGGAGTCTGCATTATAAGTCATGTACAAGTAATTGGTGTATGCAGGGAACTCGGCAGCAACTGTGTCGATCTGTTTGACGAATGGAAGAATGCCAAACTCTTTTCTGAGTCTTCTAATGGCAACCTCGTTGGAGTTGAGGAACATGGCGATTTGTCTGTCTTCGAAACCAAGTTGTTTAGCACGTTTCAGAATCTCGCGTGGAAGCTTCTCCTTTGTTCCGAAAGAAGCGATCTTGTTACCATACTTGATCAATCCGTCCAACTTGTTGAGGAACCAGTTGTCAATGTTTGTGAGTTGGTGAATCTTTTCAACAGTGTAGCCTTCAGACATGGCATTAGCAATGGCAAACAAACGTTGGTCAGATGGAGTTTGCAACTCGGAATCAATATCAATAGACATCAAAGCATCAGTCTTGTTGAATCCAATGTTGTGGTAATCAGTAGATCTAATGGCCTTTTGAATGGCTTCTTCAAAAGTTCTACCAATGCTCATGACTTCTCCAACAGACTTCATCGAAGAAGAAAGCAAGGTGGAAACTCTTGTGAACTTCTTCAAGTCCCATCTTGGGATCTTGACCACACAGTAATCCAAGGAAGGCTCAAAACAAGCACAGGTGACCTTGGTGACCGAGTTCTTGATCTCGTCCAATGGAATGTTCAAACCAAGCTTGGCAGCAGTGTATGCAAGAGGATATCCGGTGGCCTTGGAAGCCAAAGCGGAAGATCTAGAAAGTCTGGCGTTGACCTCAATAATGCAGTATTCTTTGGAATGAGGGTTCAAAGCATATTGAATGTTACATTCACCAACAACACCCAAATGTCTAATGACATTGACAGCTGTGGTTCTCAACATGTTGTAATCCTCATCGGAAAGAGTTTGAGAAGGAGCAACGACAATGGAGTCACCAGTATGGATTCCCAATGGGTCAAAGTTCTCCATGTTACAAACAGTGATACAGTTGTCGAAAGCATCACGAACAACCTCGTATTCCACTTCTTTCCAGCCCTTCATGGATTTCTCAACTAAGACTTGAGGAGAGGCAGCAAAGGCCTTTTGACAAAGCTCCATCAACTCTTTCTCGTTGTCGGCAAAACCAGAACCGAGACCACCCAAAGCGTAAGCAGCTCTGACAATGACGGGGAAACCAATTTCCTTGACGGCCTCCATAGCCTCTTCCATAGAAGATGCGGTTTTGGATTTGGCACATTTCTCGTTAATCTCATCCATAGCTCTGGCAAATAGTTCTCTATCCTCAGTGGTAATAACGGTATCGATTGGAGTACCAAGAACCTTGACTCCGAGAGACTCGAACTCGTCCTTGAGCTTGATACCAACGTTCAAAGCGGTCTGACCACCAAAGGTACAGTAGATGGCATCTGGACGTTCATGCTTGATCACTTTTCTAACAAACTCTGGGGTGACAGGAAGGAAATACACCTTGTCGGCCAAACCTTTAGAAGTCTGAATTGTGGCGATGTTTGGGTTGATTAAAATGGTGTAGATTCCTTCCTCTTTAAGAGCCTTGATGGCTTGAGATCCAGAATAATCGAACTCTCCAGCTTGTCCAATAGACAAACCTCCGGAACCAAGAACCAACACTTTCTTGGTCTCGACACGAGGGAACATTTTTCTGTTGTCTTCGAGCTTTCCTCCTGGGAATTCCACAGCCTTGAGCTGTTTGGTGGTCTTGAAATCCACCACTGCTTGAATGAAGGTGTCAAACAGGAATTCGGTGTCTCTTGGACCAGGAGTGGATTCTGGGTGGAATTGCACCGAGAAGAATGGCTTCTCGGTGTGGTAGATACCTTCGTTCGATCCATCGTTGGCGTTAACAAACAATTCTTTCCATCCAGAAGTTAAAGAGTCGACATCAACTGCAAAACCGTGGTTCTGCGAGGTGATGTAACATCTTCCGGAAATAGTAGAGGTACATGGGATGTTGTGACCTCTGTTACCGAACTTGAGCTTCAAAGTGGAAGCGCCAGAGGCTCTTGCAAGTAACTGGTGACCAAGACAGATACCGAAGATTGGAGTTTTGGCTTCTTCCAAGCAGTGTTGCAACTTGGTGATGACATTTTGCATGACAGCTGGATCTCCAGGACCATTGGAGATGAACAAACCATCATATTCTTCCTTGGTGAAGTCGTGATCCCAAGGAACAACCTTAAGAGAAACTCCGCGATTCACAAAGCATCTGATCTGGTTGTATTTCATACCGACATCAACAGCCACAATCTTGATGACCTTGCCGTCCGGACCAAGTCTGGCAAGATTTTGAGGAGGGTTGTAGATTTTTGGTTCTTTGGTGGAAACTTGGGAAACCAGGTTTTCGGCGTTAGGATCAACGAAATCTGGAATAATGAAGTTGGATTTCCAAGTTTCAGGACTCATACATCCAGCAACGTCGGTATTTGGCTTTTGGAAGCACAATCTACCCAAAGTGGAACCATCCTCTCTGAGTTTCTTAGTCAAGGATCTGGTATCAACACCATACATGGCAGGAATACCTTCATCCTTAAGCCATTGACCCAAAGAAGACTTTGCAAGATAATGCGAGTATTCCTCAGTGTAATGAGCAACCACAAGACCAGCAACATGAATCTTGTTGGATTCGAAGTATTTAGGTAAACCTTCAACAACTTCGTCCATCAACTTACGATCAGGAACTCCGTAGTTACCAACAAGAGGATAGGTGATCACCAGGATTTGTCCTTGATACGAAGGATCGGTGATAGATTCAGGATATCCAACCATACCGGTCTGGAAAACAAGCTCACCAGCAGCCGCTTTCTCAGCACCAAAAGAATATCCTTGCAAGACAACACCGTCCTGCGTTTCCAGAGTGACCAGAGTGTCTCCAGTGCTCTCCATTGGAGGAGAGATTGGGGTGGAAAACTTCACAGACATAGTAAAAAAAATATTCTAGCAAGAGTTAGTTATATTGAAACAAGGGGGAGATGACTACAACTAGCGGTCTTCTCCTCAACTCACGTACTTTAAGTCCTTTTTCAAGCTCAGTAGCCAATTGTATGGTTTCAGAGAATGGCAGCTATCAAATTCGAATTTGAAAAAGAGCTGAAAGAAGGTCTTTAGTCTATGAGAAGGAGAAGAAGAAGAAGGGAAAATTAAGGGCCTGTGCAAAATAAATATTAAAAAAAAATTTTCAGGAAAAAGAAAGAGGTCGTGCCAGAACTAAATAGCCGGCAAGTCCTCAAGGGCCATTGAGACCAGGAAAAAACAGAAATCGAGTCGGGAAACTTCCATCTAGCAAACTTAAGTCTCAGGATCACTTAGATCAACTTTTAGTTCGTCTATTTCCCCAACTTTTGCTCCTTTTTGGCAGATTTCTATCAGGTCCAAAATTTTTTTCATATGCAGCTCTTCTTACGTATTGTATCTATGCATGTCGCGGAAAAAAACGAAAAACAAATGGACGAGTTGGGAGTCGAACCCAAGACCTTTCGCATGCTAAGCGAACGCGCTACCAACTACGCCACACGCCCAAGAATAAACAGTAATACAGTTACTTTTGATACCAGCTACTACTAAATATTTCACAGCAAAAAATTAAAAAAGAATTCCGATACCGGGAGTCGAACCCGGGTCTGCCCGGTGAAAGCGGACCATGATAGCCGTTACACTATATCGGATATTTCACAAAAAATACATGTGCAGATCGGTTACATATCAGTGATTTCGAGGCGGGAGGCCTGGTGACCCTGGCCGCCGTGGCAGGTGCGGCGGAGCACGAAGCGGGTGCACATTTGTTGTGGCTGGTGGGACTACCGCCGGACGGGGGTATTGTTGTGCTGGTCGGGGCGGTCGTGCTGGCGGCCGTTCGGGCATCGGTGGTGGCGCATGGAAGTTGGGCTCTGTATACTGTGGAGGATCTGACTCCGGACGCGAATCGTTGATCGAGAGCGGGTCGATTGCTTGGTTGTTAGGGATGCTCAATTCGCCGGGGGAGGGCAATTCGGTGTATTTTGGAGATGGCGGGAGCGTCTCCAAACTGGAGTTTTCAGGTCGAGCATGTGGAGGTAAAGGAGGAGGCGTCCGTGGACGTTCTATTCGGATATTTGGCACGGCCTGATGATGAGACATGAAATTTAAAATGTCAACATCTCTGCACCGTCTGTGAGAAAATTTAGTTAAGCCGGCGAATTAATTGATAAATTTTTGTTTTATGTTTGGAGCAGCGAAAGTGGCACAGAAGACGGGCGTGAACTTGCAGTTTGTGCGTGGCAAGCGGATGAAGGCTGCACTTGACCCTGCTGCGCAGCGGGTGGTGAATCAGCTTTCGGTGTTATCTGCGACGCGGAAAATGCCAAAGATGTTGAAGTTATGTCATGAGGATTACGTGAAGCACGTGACAGTTATGAGAGCATGGACACAGCTGCAAAGCGAGAAGCGTGCGGCCAAGGAGCAGCAACTAAAACAGCAGTACGAGATGATCCGGGAGGCGAACGAGGATCTGAAGAGTGTTAGCACAAAGTTATTCGAGGCGGCCAATACGCTGGAGCTCGGGAAACGATTCCCTATGGAGATGCATGTGCCTACGGACTACCCTAGCCGGACCGGGTGGTATGCAGATTACGTGGCTCGCAAAGTGTAAATAGTAATGAATCACCAAATTCTATAAAGCAAGTTATTGACGTAAGGTCTGTCTGGATTAGCCAGTAGCAGCCAGATGATCAAAGTGGCAACGAGCTGGGCAATAACGAAAGGCATACAAACGAAAGCACCGGCGTATTGGGCAACAAGCCCGACTAAAAAGGGGAAAATTGCTCCGCCAGAAGAACCAAATGCCGTCATGATTGTGAGAGAGATAACTTGAATTTTGCGTGGTAATAACCTCACAGCGATGGTGATCATTAGAGGATAGATTGGGCCCAGGAAAATTCCCATTAGCGACACAAACACGGCCTCGGCAATCAACACAGGGACCACCCATGCTAGAACAGTGGTAATCACACATCCAATGGTCATCAATGTGACTCCTCGTTTGGCTCCAATATATTTATGGATGTTGGTGGTTAAAAATAACCGGCCGAAAGTAAGACCTCCCCAAAATCCCGAGCTGACATAACCCGTACTAGAGACACTGCCTCCTCGGTAAACTTCCAAAAAGGTAACCACCCAGCCACCCATCGAGACCTCTGCTCCTTGATAAAACAGCACGAACAGAGCCAATAACCAGGTGCGTCTGTTTTTGATCGACTCCATAAGCACAGATTGTTCATTCTGATCTTGGGTTCTCAAATTCTCGGTGAAAGCGACAGTTTCTTCGAGCATTGTCAATTGAGCATCCGAAGAATCTTCTTGCGTGGACGAAGATGGATCCCAATTATCCCACGGCTTTAGATCTTCGTCGCATTCAGCAAATGAAAACCATAGATTGCAGAAATTGATCACGCTAAGTCCTAATAGAATCAGGTAGAAGAAATGCCATTTCACATCTGCATCGATCATACCGGTGGCAATCAATGGTCCCACACAGGCTCCCATGCCATACATTCCATGGAAATAACCCAAATACTTGGAAGACTTCTCAAACTTGGATAAGAAGATGTTTTCCTGAGAAAGAAAGGTGGCAAGTCCAAGTCCGCCAAAAAAGAAGCCAACAGCAACAAGAGGAAACTTCCAACCTGAACTCACTAAGGCATACATCACCACCAATGACAAACATCCACAAGAAATCATCTTATGCCGACCTAAGAAAGACTCCATATATGGACAAATCAGAGCAATAGTGATGAATCCAACAGCATTGGACATCCAAATCAATGAAACAATTGCATAACTGATATCATAATATCTCTCAATTGTAGGCAACAAAGCACCAGGAGCAGAGTCGGACATTCCTGCTGTAAAGGCCCAAATAAGAGAGCTGACCAAACGCCACTTGTTACGTGGGGGATTCTTCAATGTCATCCCACCTTTCAAAGTATGGGCATGATCTTTCTGGGGAGATACAGCCGTTTGTTGTGGAGGGACGGTCTTTGCCGAGCTTAAAAGACCTTTTGTAGGTGCCAAATCAAAGTAGGAATCTGGTTGCGTGCCAGAATACAGGATATTACTCAGTTCATATCCAGGTGTTGTGGGTAAAGATTCTGGCACCACAGGTAAGATATTGTCTGAATCTGAGATCGGAGCCACCGAAGTGCTTGGCATCGAAGTCGAAACTCTTCTATGAACGGTCGAACTCTTCGAATTGGAGTTGTCTGTGATCATCCCATCAAACTCGGACATGGTAGAGAATGCAACTTTTCCAGATGATTAGAAATCTATAAATTTTTTTGCGGTGTCTTTCCAAATCGGGAAGGTTCCCGCAATGTGGGGCATTGTGGGGTCTCATCAAAGGTCTATTAAATTATCCGAATTCTTGTCCAATTGTTGTACCGGAGAAGTGGTCGGTTCGCTTGGCAAGATGACACTTGCAGCTTCGTCTTGGATATCCAACATTTCGGGCTCTTGTACAACTCCGGATGTATCAATTTCTCCATAATCCACCTCTCCATCTTCATCATCACTGTCTTCTCTTAATTGCAGTTTTTCTTTCATTGCACTGATTGCATCGGCAGTCTCATCCACAGAAGCTCCCACAATGCTTGTATGTGACAAACTGTCAGCAGCAATTTTACTTTTCTCACCGAAAATGCGTCCAAATAATGTCTTTTCTTTCTTCTTTGGTACTTCCACCATTTTATATTTGAGAGCTTCCTTTTCCTTGCGACAACGTTCTTCTTGAATCCGTTGTTCACGTTGACGTCGTTCTTGCTCTAATTTGAGATGTCGTTGACGGTCAATTTCAGCCCGTTCATCCATGATCTTTCGACTATTTTCTGCCGCAGCTCGCAACAATTTAGTATTAATCTGTTGTATCTTTTTCGTTGGCTTGGCAATCTCCTTAGTGCTAGACCAGCTAAACAATCCAGTCACCACGTTGTCGATGGCAACTCGCTTCTCAACACTTGTCCATAATTGTGCCGTGGCCTCGACTCTGCGATGTAATTCCGTATCCAAATACGCCGACCTGGTACGCGATGGTTTCAATGCAGGTGGAGATACAAGCATGTTGTACTTCTTTGTCCATTCGTGTTCAAAAAGTAATTTGTCGTGCTGGCTTTCTCGCGGATTGGTGACCAGCACCGTGTAATCGATCTCGGGTACATTAACCAGCGGCTTGGTAAATGACTCGAACGAATCAAACGAACTGACCGACTCATTGTCGGGCGAATTAGATATCTGGTCGTCCCATGGATTTTCTGTAGAATCCATACTTTTTTTTTCTCATGTTCCAAACCTTTAAGTTTGCCCAATTTCAATACTCGCTAGTTGCGGCGTATTTCACTAACGTGACCAATCAGGACGAAATCCGATCCAGACTTCTTGCTGCAGACCCTGAGTACAACTTTGTCTTTCTAAACGGCGATTTTCTGATATCTCAAGAACAAGTTCTTTCTGCGGTGTATAAGGCTTTACTAGACGACTCGTTTGGTCGTAAAAAGTCCAAGTCGCTCAACACAGAAATCATATACAATATCTCACCACTGAAGAACATTCTGGAGTGTCTCAAGACTTTCGGAATCACAGAAAGTAATCAGGTCTTGGTGTTAAAAGTGTGCGAAGATCCGGCAATAGAATATTCCAAAATCAAAGAGCTTGTCAAGGGAGACGTTCTGGAATTGAGCGATCAAACATTACAGAAATACGCCGATTTGGAAAAGATCGCCAAACTGTTCAAAGTCACAGAAACAGACTATACAAAACTGTCACGTACACTGGCAACTAATACACAGTTGAAAAATATATGAGGACATTTCTACGAACAGTGGTACCACCTATAGTGGCAATATGGCTTGGATACATTCAGTATGGATTCTATGAGGTTTGCAAACAACAAGAGTTATACTTGTTATATATCGGGGAGGCGGTGCTAACTTTTTTGGTGTGTATATCATGGGGTATGATTTATTTCAAAAGTGCTGGCAAAGCATACATTAAAATACCACCCTATGATCTTAGCAATACCAAAGATCCTACACTTGTTAAGCCTCCGAAGTTTTTCGTATGCAATTCCGATGGTCTACCGTTTTGGTGTACTCATTGTCAATCATTAAAGACTCTTAGAACTCATCATTCGTCGAAACTCGGTCATTGCGTGCCGAAATTTGACCATCATTGTCTTTACATTGGTACAGTGATTGGCCAGAACAACTTTGTCTGGTTTCTCAGCTTTGTGGGGTCTATTTTTGCATTATTTGTCTACATTTTGGTGGCTACCATTGTTTTGGATAGATATCCGGCTCAAGTGATTGTGATGCTTGTAGGTAATGAAATGGCCACGTTCTTGCTATTGACGTTGATGGTAAGCATTGCCCAGATTTTGCGATTAAACGAGACAAGCATAGATTTTTTACAAATCAGTCGAGCCAACCATTTGAATCGAGCGTTAAAGGGACGTTCGTCGCTACGAAACCGGTTTTTTCCAGTTAGTAAGGAATTTGCCGAGACTGCACTTCAAGAAACTCAACGATATGTTAGTGTTGAAACCCCAAATGGCCGGAAAGTGTTGGTGATTCCTAAAAATATACATCCTTGGAATAAGGGGTGTATAAGAAATTTCATGGGGTGGATGGAATCAATGCAATTTCAAAGTGTTGAAGAAGTAATGGAATGGGAAAACCAACAATGGGGACCCGAGTTTGTGAATTGGGCGCTTAACAAGACAGAGTTAGTATAAAATTATATAGCTATGCTTGCAAGTTTGCATATCCTTCAATGAGATCACGTTCGACGTTGAGAGTATCGAGACGGTAAGCAGCACGGATATCTGGGACATTTGTTTTCTCGATATCGTTCCCATCTGGAGCATCGAATTGAGCCCCTAGCCAGTGTTGTTTGAGTTGGTCTTCAAAACCACTCATATAAACAGAGTTTCTTGCCAGTTCCGACATGTCGACATTAGAGAGTTTGTAGATCTGTGCAGCCACGGAGTATTCTTCAATTAGTGGTTCACGGGTGTATGAGAATTGCAGTGGATCATCGGTAGATAATGAGACGTTGAGACCGCGACGGAAGTAGCTGGGGAACGGATTCTTGTCGTAAGTCAAGAAAAGAGCGTTATTGGACAGAGGAGACATTGCCACTCCGATTTGACACAGATAGTAAAGATATTGGATGTAAGGCAGTTTCCGGAGCAAGATACCATGCGAAATTCCTTCTGCAGCAAGATATGCTGCGATCAAATGTTCTGGATCACCGGCCTCTCCAGAATGTGGTCTTAACACAAAAGTATTGAATTCCCGACGGGCCCGCCATTGATTCAATGATGCAATGTTGGCGTAAAGCGAGTAGATGTAATATGAGTATGGAGGACTTTGTGGAGAGTCCCAATCGCGAGGAAGAGGGAATTTGCGATGGAATCGTCTATCTGGTTTGGATTCATCATCCACCGAGTCAAAACCAATGACTCTTTGCAAAAAGACGTGTAATTTTGGATGTGAAGAAGGGTCTCTGGTCACCTCAAACAAAGGTTGGAAGATGTTTCGAACCACGTCTTGGAAATTGTTGACAATACCACCTTTTTTGTAAACGTCGTAAAGTCTGGGGATCTGGATCAACCACCGAACATTATGTGAGAAAAGTTTATTATCAACCACCCAGGCAGCCAATCGGTCCCATTCAGCCATGGACCGTCCATAAATTGAAATCCGATATTCTGCCATTTGATACTTTGAAGCTTCCAGGTCATCAAACACCTCACGAGTCAATTCTGCCAAATACCGGCCCTCAATGTAATTATCTGTCTTGAGGAAAATCTCACGCAACCGAGACTCACCAATTGGATTATATTTCAAGTTAAATTTGTCAAAACGATGGAAAGTATCACGATGAGCATGCATATCCAATGTATCAATACTCAAATCATAAGCAGTCAAATTCAAAGATTCGAAAACTTGTCGAAGAGTCAAAACTTGTCCATCTCTGATAATCACTTTTTCATCTGGACATTTACGCATCTTATGCTTAATAAACCGTAACAGATGCTTTTGATTCATACAAGCAGAATGATGAACGTGAGTATCAACTTTCCGGACATTGTAGAAGTCTCTATGAGGATTGCGCTTGCTTTCCGAGGTTTCATCATGCTCATTCAACAAATAATAAAGATTCCATTTGGCTTCCAAATATTCGAGTCTTTTGAAAGCAAACGATTTGCTTGGACCATCCGAAGCAATTGCTGTAATTTGTTCTAAATCAACATAATAATCCCGAATTGTAGGCACTTCCACGATTTTCTCACCTGTAGAACGATCCATCACTTGAAAAACGTCCTCGGAATCAAGAAAAAAATCCAAATTCGAGTCCAATCCGGGAATTTCAACCTTATTCATGTCAAAATTGGCTGCCAATTGATCTCCTTGAGCTGGATTCCGTTTTTGACTATATTTATCACCCTTCTTCCAAAATGGAGCTGGTGGAGTAGGATAGATTTTCCAAGTGCTCCAATTCTTAGGATTATCTTGAGGCCGTTGTAATGAGATAGTTTGATACTTTTCACGAATCTTGATACATTTCTCGATATCCCGATAAATCTCCAATAACTCTGGTGAAGGTGGTTCCATTACAGAGTTATGATCATTAGCCAAAATACCACCCATCCGTGCCTTAGCAGCCAATAAATGTTGATCAGAAGTCCCCATAGGACTGATCTCATTAGTAATTGCATTATAAGAAAACTTGTTTGTTGCAGTCATTTCAGGAACAAGCTTCCCACCTGGTCCCAAGAACACACTTTCAGCCACCGAGGACGACCGAGAGGCTTTAGGCGACGTGGCGATCGAATTAAACGCCTTGACTTTCGCGTCCTGGTCCTTCAAAATCTTGTCCTCCGTGTAAGAATAGTGCGCAGAAGCCTGTGCAGGCCCGCTGCTCTCCTCACTGTCCGAAATTGCCGTATCACTAACATTCTTCATGATGGAATCTCAAAATAAGAATTTTTGGTGTACGGTGTGCCATCAAAATAAGTCTGATTAAATTACTTAAGGTCTCAATCTTCTTGGATCTCTAGGGAACAAGCTTGCTCTTCTAATGTTCTTGAGATCCAAGAAGAACATCAACACTCTTTCCAATCCAATTCCTCCTCCAGCATGTGGCACACAGCCGTATGTGAACGCCTGGATATAATCAGAAAGACCCGGTGTCGTAGGATCGACATCATGAGCCTTCATTCTCTCGGCAAGCAGAACAGGATCATGGATACGTTGAGCTCCAGAAAGAATCTCTTCTCCACGCATGAAGAAATCGTACGAGTTCGAATAGTTGCTATCTTCTGGGTCTGGCATGGTGTAGAATGGTCTCACAGCCAATGGGAACTTGTCCAAAATGTAGAAATCAGTGTCATACTTGTCTCTAACAAGCTTTCCGAGCAATTTTTCATTCTCGGTGCTCAAATCTTCGTAATCATCAACCTCTTTGCCGGCATCTCTCAACATTTTAATACCTTCCTTGAAATGCAACTTCACCATCTTTCCATCTTTAGGAAGCTTGAACTCTTCAACAGGGAACTGTTTTCTAACAGTAGCAATCTCCTTGGAATATCTGGCTTGCAATTGGCCAAAGATAAAAACAAACAACTCGGCCAAAAGATCAACAGTCTCGTGGTAATCTTCCTCAATGGCCATTTCCAAATCCAATCCAACAAACTCGGTCATGTGACGATGAGTGTTGGAGTTTTCAGCTCTGAAAACTGGAGCAATCTCGAAAACTCTTTCGAAATCAGCAGCCATCAATTGTTGCTTGTAAAATTGTGGAGATTGGGCCAAAAATGCACTTCCCTTGAAGTAGTCCACCTTGAAAACGTTGGCTCCTCCTTCCGAAGCAGCTGCAATCATCTTTGGAGTGTGAGTCTCGACGAAATTGCGTTCAATCAAGAACTCCTTGAAAAGTTGACAGATTGCAGATTGCAATCTAAAGATAGCCTGGTTGGTGACTGTTCTCAAGTCAATGACACGAGCATCCAATCTGGTGTCCAAGTTAACAACTGGAAGACCAGAAGCTTCAGCATCGGCGTCGGAACGAGAAGCGTCCTCGATCAACAATGGCAACTGAGCAGGAGTCTCAGAGATGAGGAAAATCTTGGAAATTTGGATCTCGACGTCTTGAACAGTGGCACTCTTGACCAACTCGTCCACCTTCTTGACCACACCGTGAACCAAAACGATCGACTCCAAATTCAAAGAAGCAGACCACTTCACCATTTGTTTAGAAACAGACTCGTTGTTTGCCTTGATCAAACCCTGGATCAACTCATCTTGTTGTCTGAACGAGAAGAAACACATAGTTGCTCCTTGTTGTCTGGAAGTGTGCACTCTGGCTCTGAAAACCACCTCTTTGCCATCGTCAGCAGGAGACAAGGTCTTGAACAGGATTCTTGGGATTCCAGTCTTTGAATTGGATTGCATCAATGGCAATTTGCCATAGTTATCCTTGGCAGTGTCGCTGGCAGCGTCAGCAGCAGCCTTGGCAGCTTGTTCCTGGGCGATTCTGGCAGCGGTCTCCGCCTTCTTCTTCTCCTTTTCACGCTCTTTCTCAAGCTTTTTCAAAGCCTTCTTCGACAATGGCTGGCCATCAGGACCAAGAACAACTTCTTGAGATCCACTTTGGGAAACTGGTTCCGACGCCAAACTCATTTGATCAACTTTCTCTTCAAGACTCATTTTCAAGAAAAATCAGATAATTACGAATTTTTTTTTCAATTGGAGCTTGCATTTAGCCAATAAATAATCTAATACTTACAACCCAGTATTCTCCAGGAAAAAGTAATTACCGCTCAACTTCTGTTCCTTATCCATTTGCGAGTCCAGCTTGTTGATTCTAGGCCGGAACGAGTTAGGATCTCTTCTGAAGGTGACGTTCAAGTTCTTCAAGAAACGGTTGCAACCAGTCAACAAAGACTCGGCCTTTCTAGCAACTGCATTCTTAGAAGGAACACCTTCAAACACCATCACCTTGTCAGCCATATAGGTTGCCATGATGAAATCGTGCTCGACAATAAATGCGGTCTTTTTCGAGTGAATAATGAATCTTCTGATCACCTTAGAACAGATAATACGTTGCTCTGAATCCAAGTATGCAGAAGGCTCGTCGATCAAGTAAATATCAGCCTCAATTCCCAAAGCAAGAACAATGGCAACTCTCTGCAATTCTCCACCAGAAAGATGTTGAACTTCTTGATCAATGATATCTTCAATTCTCAAAGGCTTGATAACGTCGGTATTAAATTGGGGATGCAAAAATGAAGCTCTGATCTTCTTCAAGAACAATTGACGAACAGTTCCGGTGAACTTAGGAGCGATCTTCTGCGGTTTCATCGAAACGTTCATCTTTGGTGCCTTACTTCCCTCGTCAGGAGCAATGGCACCGGCAAGAAGCTTACAAAGCGTAGTCTTTCCCGTTCCGTTTTCTCCCATCATCACGATGATTTCACTGTCCGAAAAGTCACCAGCTTCCACTGTCAACTTGAAATCTCCTTGGGTCTTGGTCATGGTTTGGTATTCATATCCTCTGGTTTGTTCCACCATTTGATTGTCTGAAGCGTCGGCCAACTTGAATTGTAGCGATTCGGTTCTGAATCTCAAGTTCTCCGTTGGAATATGACCATCTAAGAAAATGTTGATACCTTCTCTGACAGAAGAAGGCAAAGTCACCACACCGTAGACAGATGGAACACCATACAAGATACAGACGAAGTCCGAAAGATAATCAAGCACCGAAAGATCGTGCTCCACGACAATCACATAGACAGTAGGTCCCAAAAGTTCTCTAATGATGAAAGCAGCATTCAAACGTTGCTTCACGTCCAAATACGACGAAGGCTCGTCAAACATGTAAACTTGAGCTTTTTGAACACAAGTCATACCAATTGCAAATCTTTGCAATTCTCCACCTGACAACTTTGACACCTCTCTCTTCAAAACTCCCTTCAATTCCAAAGTATCGATCACGGTCTTTGCAGCATCAGCTCTTTCCAATTTGGCCTTGAGTAACTCACCAACCTTGTTCAATGGACCCTTGATTGCTCTTGGAATATTATCCACATATTGGGGCTTGATGATTGCTTTGATGTTATCCTCCAACACCTTGGTAAGATAATTTTGAAGCTCAGAACCTCTGAAATATCTTAAAATCTCTTCCCAATCTGGTGGATCATCGTATCTTCCAAGATTTGGCTTCTCTTTACCAGCAAGAATTTTCAAAGCTGTGGACTTACCAATACCGTTGGTTCCCACCAATCCTAAAACCTGACCTGGTCTTGGGGTAGGTAGTCTATGCAATTTGAATGAGTTGGCCGAATATCTATGGGTAACCTCTTTATCCAGGTTAGTAGGCAGATTAATGATGTTGATGGCACTAAATGGACATTTCTTCACACAGATACCGCAACCTATGCACAAATTCTCCGAGATGAATGCAATTTTGGACGTTGGTGTCACTTCGATACACAGCTTTCCGGTCTTCACCACTGGGCACCCTTTTCTACACTCTTGTCTGCACTTTTTAGGCTTGCACTTGTCATCAGACACGATGGCGATACGGGTATTCTTGTGACTCATTATGTTTACTCGTTAGACTGAACTGTATTCGAAATTGAAGCCAAATTGGGCTGAAAACAACGGAGTTCTTGGTCTTTAAAGAGTGTTTTGTTATACAGGAAAAAAAAATTTTCAATTAGAGAGTTCGCGCGCGCAGACTCAGATTTACGCTGATGCATCGAAATTAGCGCCAATTGCAGACCTATTTTTACTGATTTTTCGCTTGCTTATAATGACGGGCACTTTGATTGGCCGAAGGGAGAGACATTAAGGTTGATCGGAATGGATCAGAGGTGAGCAATACTAACAAGAGAAGGTCGAATATGTAGAAATCGGGTTGCTTAATAGGAAGAAGAGTCAAATAGCAAACTCCGATGTACATTTGAAATCTTCGCAATTTAATTACTATAGTGATTTAAAGTTGCAACCATAGCAACTAAATAGATATTGAAGCTGAAGTAACAAGAAACCAGGAGACAAAAGTTTGAGTATTTCAGAAAGAGTTTAGATACCTTAAAGTAGAGTACGATCTATAACCGTTTTCGATCTACAGGGAATGTGGAAATCCTTCAGAACCTCACGATTGAATAGGGCCCTTTTTCGTAAAATCCAAACTAGTTAAACAAGCTCTCAAAACGACAAACAAATGGGCGTGTGGCGTAGTTGGTAGCGCGTTCGCTTAGCATGCGAAAGGTCTTGGGTTCGACTCCCAACTCGTCCATTCTTTTTTTTATCTCTTGATAAACAATAAAGAGTCATATGATTCATTTATGATAGAAATCATGCGTTTCACGCATGAACTGCCAACGAACTTGATGCTCGACAGCTTTGCGTGATTGAATGCAATAGAAGAAGGTACACCTTACTAGATCTATGATTTTTGGTGTTTAGATCTCTAATCTAGTACGGCAATTACTCCAAACAGCTATGCATCGAACGAATCAATATGGACAAACCTGATCGTCTTCGGAAAGGGTGTCTGGGGACTATTGCTTTGCTACTCGATTAGGAAGGAACCATCGTCGGCGAAAAAATCTGGCGCCGTTTTAGCGCTTCCCGCGACTAGTTCCTTATCGGGAAACTGCCGACTTATCAGCGGAAACCCAGAACCGAATAATAGATATATAAATCCCCAGACACTCCTGCAGTATCCTTAGTTTTGTAATGACTGTTGAATCCTCTGAAACTTCCTATGTTTTCCAAAAGAAAGTGAACGACAAGGGCTTGCTCTGTGTCGGTACCAAGAACGATGGTATGTACCTCGTGCTTGAGGACCCAAAGACCAAAGAACAGAAGGTTGTTTTTGATGGTATTTCTGGTGCCGCTGTGTGCTCTCTTGGTCACGGTGACCCTGAGATCACCGAGTTGATGGGCCAATTCGCCAAGGAGTCTGTTTACACCTACGGTGCTTACTACGCCAACTACGCTGCTGAGGAGCTTGGAGAGTTCATGTGCAAGAACTCTGATGGTGATTTTGTTTCTGCTTTGTGGACTGGTTCCGGAAGTGAGTCGAACGAGAATGCTTTGAAGATCATGAAGCAATACTTCAACGAGATCGGTGAATACGACAGACACAAGTTCATCTCAAGAAAGCAATCTTACCACGGATTCACCATCGCTGCTCTGTCTATTGGTGACGGATCCAGAAAGTACGCTTTCAACGACATCTTGATTGACCAATCCAAGACTCCTAAGGTTTCTCAATGTTACCCATACAGAAACATGAAGCCCGGCCAGACCGAGGAGGAATACACCCAAGAGTTGTTGGACGAGTTGGAGCAAACCTTCATCGACAACGATCCTAAGACCATTGCTGGTATGATCATCGAGACTGTTGGTGGTTCTACCTTCGGTACCCCAGTCCCAACTAAGGGATACTTGGACGGTTGCAGAGCCATCTGCCACAAGTACGGTGCTCTGTTCATGTTGGACGAGGTCATGTGTGGTCTTGGAAGATGTGGATACCCATACACTTACAAATCGCCAGAGTTCGGTCTCTCTTCGGGAGGACCAGATCTTTGTTCCGTTGGTAAGACCATCGGATCTGGTTTCGTCACTTTGGCTGGTGTTCTGATCTCCGCTAAGGTTAGAGACACCATTGCTAATGGTACTGGTGCTATTATGGGAGCTCAAACTTACCACTCCCACGATTTCAACTGTAGAGTTGGATTGGCTGTTCAAAAGAAGATCTACAGAGACAACTTGATCGAGAACGTTAGAAAGAACGGAGAATACCTCAAGGAGCAACTCAAGCTCAAGCTTGCTGACAACCCATATGCTGGAGATGTCCGTGGTGCTGGTAACTTCATTTCCATCGAGGCTGTTAAGGACAAGACCACCAAGGAGCCATTCGACCCTAAGGAGAAGGTTGGTCCTACTTTGAGTGCTTTCTGTTTCGACAGAGGAATGACCTCCATGGGACTTTCTGGAACTGTTAGAAACGAAGTTTTGGAGCACGGTGAGGTCATCCCAGTTGGAGACCACATCACCGTTGGTCCAGCCTTCACTTTCACCAAGGACCACTGCGACCTTATGGTCAGCATCCTTGTTGGCGCTTTCGACGACTTGGTTAAGAAATACGCTGCCTAATTTCTTTTTATATGATAATACAAGACTCTTTGCTGAAAGCTCAGCCCATTCCATAGATCTCCTTGTTGTAGTTTTGGAGGACCATGTTGTTCAATCGTAGCTCCACTTGCTACCGTTCCATCAATACAAGCCTCTTCAAGATCTCCATCAAGAGCCAATTTCGTAGCAAATGCTCCAACAAACGTATTTCCACATCCTGTAGGGTCTATAACTTTATAATCAGGATCTGAAGCTTGATAATATGGAGGAAACCATTTAGTGATGTTATCAGTCTTCAATAAACACCCCATTGCTCCACATCGAAGAACAACTGCTTTACAATCGAATTTTGATGCGATTCGCTCACAATTGGCAGTATCCAATGGTTCAGACTCACCAAAAAACAGTGCAGCCTCTGCTGCGTTCGGTGAAAACACGTCCACTTTCTTCAATACTTGTTGCAGATCAGCAAAATATTCAGGTCCACATAATTCTGGATTCGCCTCATAAACAATCAAAGGAAGATCATCACGATATTCAGAAAGCTCGGAAATCAATCTCAATGCACCTGCAGGAGAAATCAAAAGATGTATCGACCGACAATTGATCAAATCATCATATTGAGCCAGATCTTGTATAGTTAACTTTTTATTCGGAGTCAAGTACTTAAACTCCCGAAATTCGTTCTCTCCATATCGATTCCAGCCTCTCGTACATTTCCTTGAATCATCGTACCTGAAAATCGCTCCCAGATCCCAACTTTTCAGCTCATTTAAAATCTCATCAGGACAATCATTACCTATATCTATAATTCCCCCACAAAGTTGGCTTCGATCCTGACCTAAAACCATTCGAGATCCAACCATAGCAAACGTTCCACCACCACCCAATACATCGCGCAATACACGACCATCAGCAAAATGGATCTCGTCAATTATGAAAAATCCCAAGGAACAAAAAGTAGACATAAGATAACTGAAATAATCATCTGCAATTATTTAGATATTTCTGCACAGCCAAGAAAAAGCCGATTGGGGTTTAGAAAATATCCTCGTCCAATCTGGCAGCGGGATTCGACTCGATGAAGCTGAGGTCCACCTTATGGCCGAGCAGCTCTCTAATGTTGCTGACGGCATATTTAATCATGGTCGGTCTTTCCAACGACAATCCCCAACCCAAAACTCTCATATCTTTAGGAAGACCTTGGGCCTCGAGCATTTCTGGTCTGAACATTCCCGAATTTCCGATCTCGACCCATTTGGCCAATCCATTATGCCAAGCGTAGATCTCCAGCGATGGTTCGGTGTATGGGTTGTAGGTAGGCTTGAATCTAAGCTCGTGAACACCCATCTTGTCGAAGAACTGTTGCATGAAACCAATCAAATCACCAAGAGTCAAGTTGTAGTCTGCAAAGACTCCCTCGACTTGGTGGAACTCGGCCAAATGGGTAGCGTCAACGGCCTCGTTACGGAAAACTCTATCAATAGAGAACAGTCTGGTTGGTTTAGGATCAGCAGCCAATTTCTTGAGCATGTGCGACGAAATGGCTGTGGTATGGGTTCTCAACACAGTCCGCAAAGACTCCTCTTCTTTCCATGGATACCGGTATCCAATGGACCCGTATGCTCCTTCTTCATGCACCTTCTTGATGTTGTCCCAATATTCCGTGTCTGTAGGTTTTTTGGCGGTGGCCGGATCTTTCAAGTAGAAAGTGTCTTGCAAGTCTCTTGCCGGATGCTGTTGCGGCACAAACAAAGTGTCGAAGTTCCAAAATCCACTCTCAACATATTGATTCGAAGGCATCTCGGAGAAGCCCATACTGAAGAAAATCTGGCGGAACTCTTCTCTAACCTTGTTCAAAGGATGTAGAGCTCCAGCAGATGGCATAACACCTTGCGAGTCGAAATTGTAAGGTTTGAACTCGGACTTGTTCCAAGATCCAGTCATAACCATGTCGCTAGTGATATCTGTTTCCAGTTGTTTGATTTCCAAAGCAAATTCGGCACCTTTGCTAACACTGAAAGTGAACTCCTTGGTTTGCACAATCAACTTTCTCTTCTTCAACTCAGCCAAAGCCTTCTTATTATCCAGAGCTCCTGTCTTTTCGATGGTCTTAAGTTCTTCTGCAGTGGTGTCTTCAACTTCTGAATCCTTAGCAAGTTTCACAACAAGCTTATCACCCTCTTTACCAATCCATCCGTTCTTGAAAGCCCTACCTTGAGCAACTTTTCCGTTGGATCCCATCACACGGTCGACTTCCGAGATCTTCAGACCTTCCAGAGACTCTGTGACCTTCTGCAACAACCGGAACTCGTGCGATCCGTTAGCCACAATGTCAAGAGCTTCCTCTGTAAGAGTCCACTTGTCGGTTTCCTTTGTCTTGAATTCCACCATGTTCTTTGCTGCCAACGATGTCAAAGCAGCCTGGACAGCCGCCGTTTCAACATCTCCGAATTCCACGGCGGTGTCGGCAATCTGCTGTTTCTTGTCCAGCGTCTGTAAAATTAATAGCTGGAGCGACGACATCTCAAGAATGAATAATTATTATTCGACAAATTTTTCGCTATCACCAAATAATTAAAATAAATGGCGAGTTCGGACAGCGCTCAGTTTTTCTGTCATTGGAGCAAATGCGCTTCTTTTTTCGACAAACAGCCTGATCTTTACACCCATTTGACCAGTCATATCTCGAACGATAATGTTTGTGAATGGATTGGATGCAATATGACCTTCGACTCCTCAATGGCCTTGCTGTCGCATCTCAAGTTCCATAGTGAAGTGCCTTTCGAATGTTTGAATTGTAAACAGAAGTTCTCCAGTGTCGAAAAGCTATATCTGCATGAAAAGGATCAAATATGTGACGCCAATAAGTCATTGGATCCAATAGCAACAGATATCTTGTCATATAAAACTCTCCAACAACCGGACCTTCCTGCAAAATTTCCCAAATTAGAGCGCAAAATCCACGAAAAATACCAGAAATTGGTACAACAATACAATTTGCATGCGAAAGTTGACATAACTACCATCCCAAACGAAAGCATCGATCAATATCTTGTTCAATTGCAATCCTACCATGAGAAATTACAACGTTTGCAAACTTCTTTACAATCAGAACTAGACGTCTCTCAACAAGAAAAACAGCTCATGTGGCTCAAAGTCCAACATCTGATCAAAGCTCTAGAGAAATACGAAACTGAAGAACTGAATATTTGATCTCTATTCATTCCTAAACTCCACAGTCTTCAACGGACTGTACAATTGATTATACAGCTCGTCGGGAGCGGTTCTACCCAGCAACCGGCTTGTATCCACAAAGGTCTCATCCAATTCCTGCAAATTGCGCACTCCTAGAAGTCTCATATCCATTTCTAGCTCATCTTTTAGAATCTGGATCGTCTTACGCACTCCATCTTCGCCAAACGCGGAATTTCCATACAAGAACGGACGTCCTAGACCAACTCCAACATGCACGTTCTTCCCGCCAATGGCCATCGCTTTAAGAATGTCTGTGCCACGACGAACACCCCCATCCAAAAATATAGCAAAGTCTGGACGCAATTTGTTCTGCCTTTTGAGCTCAGGAATGATCTCAGCCAATAGCTCGATCGGTGGCGGAGCAGTGTCCAATTGCCGACCTCCATGATTTGAAAGCACAACACCATCAAGTCCATCATCCACTGCCTGAACTACGTCTTCCAATCTTTGAACACCCTTGATCAAAACCGGCAGCTTGGTCATCTTCTTGATTTCCTTGACGTCGTTCCATGTCAATCTAGTATCAATGAATGCAGACAAGGCACGCGAAGCTCCACTATTGCGGTCGACAGACTTGTTCTTCTGCACACTGCTTTCACCCTCATACTTGACTCGAACATCCTTCTCACGGTTGCCCAGGCTGGGAGCATCCACAGTAACAAAAATGGCCTTCATGCCCAATCTTTCGGCTCTTCTCACCATCTCAAATGCAATATCACGGTCTTCATTCACATACAATTGATACCATTGTGTTGCACCAGGAATTCGTGCTGCAGCGATCTCCTCGAGCGAACACGAGGCCAGAGTCGAGATCATCTGGATCACACCTTCTTTGCCTGCTCCACGAGCTATTGAACATTCTCCATCGGGATGACCAAGCTTGGCCAATGCAGTGGCACTAATATAGAATGGCACGCTGGTCGGAGTACCCAAAAGTGTCGTACTGGTGTCAACTTCACTAACATCCACTAGAACCCGGGGCCGGAAATAGATCCGCTGATACGCATAGTGGTTTTCGCGCATGGTAATCTCATCGTCTGCTCCAGACGAATAGTACGCCCACGCGCCCCGTGGGAGTGTTTTCTTAGCAATATATTCCATATCGTGCAAGTTAAGCACCTGATTCAACAACGGCTTATTAGCCACATTCTCCAGCCTCATCTCCTCAGCCTCATCCTGTTCAATCTCCAACTTGGGAGCATCTCCAATCAGTACTCCCAGATGTTTCTCCTTTGGCAGATACTTTTCGATCGTGCCCTTGGGATGGAGCTGTTCGAACAGATCGGTCGCATCATGGCCCGCATGCCTAATGATCGGGCCTTGGCCACCTGGATGCTGGGGCAGAAATTCCGTCATATCATAGACGTTTCCTCGAATGGCGACCCAACAGTCCTCTGCACGATCGTGCTTTACAAACTCGTCAAGTGGGATTGTCCGGGCCGGAATTTTGATGTTCTCGCACTCCAACAGCGATGACTGTGTCCAAGTAGAATAAATAATTACCGAGCCTAGACCGGCGAAAAATGCATGTTTCCCATACTTAGAGGCATGCCGTGGCGTATAAGAAGAGGCTGCTCGGGCCGTGGCACGAAATTGACCAAATACACGGCGCAATGGCCGGCGTCCAAGATTCCACATTGCTAAGTAAAAATCGGCAGTCTGGGGTTTTTATTTCTGGTTTATGCGGGGCAGATCCAATCAGATTGGCCCGCGTAATAAGCATAGGCAAAAAAAAGAATGGACGAGACCGGAGTCGAACCGATGACCTTCTGCTTGCAAGGCAGACGCGCTACCAACTACGCCACACGCCCGTGATCTCCGAGATTTGAGCGGCTCTCCAACAGTACCACATTATAAACACGCACGCAATCTCCCCCTTAGATTAATATTAATAGAAATAAACAAACCATTTATAATCTTTCTTTCGTCTTCTTTCTAACATGGGTTCCATAAGGGACGCCAGAAGGCCTTCTGCCCGCTCGTATATGGCAGATGATGAGACTTCAGTTCTTATAGACGAATCATTCCATCAATATGGATCTCTCACTGAGGAAAACTACATTCAAACAAGAAGAGCATCAATGAGATCAACCATGTCTCAACTCAATTTATTGCACTTGATTCCTACCAGGACTACAGATGACGGTTATATAAAAGAGGTCGAGACAAGTCTCTCACAAGAATTCTCCATGTTGAATTTTAGTGCTGTGCCGTTGGTTATCACCTTCTTGCTCCAATTCTCCTTGACAGTGGCTTCCGTGTTCAGTGTTGGAAACTTGGGTTCGGAGGAATTGGCAGCAGTTTCCTTATCTAATTTGCTATCCAATGTGGCTTCATACTCCATCATCCAGGGAATAGCTTCATCCTTATCAACCCTTTGTCCACAAGCATACGGAAGAAAGGACTACGCAGGCGTAGGACTTCATAGTTTGCGTTGTCTCATGATGCTGCTATTGTTATACATCCCCATGTATGCATTTTTATCTTGGGGATCCAAACCACTTCTGACAGCAGTGATTGATGATCCGCGATTGGTGGATCTGGCATCAGCCTATTTACAACGCTTGATCTATGGTGTTCCAGGTTACATGATTTTTGAGGTGTTGAAGCAATTTCTTCAAGCACAGGGGATTTTCCATGCCTCCACCATGGTGCTTGTGTTGTGTGCCCCATTGAACATCCTCCTTAATTACCAATTAGTTTGGAATGAAACTTATGGATTCGGTTTTCTGGGTGCACCTACAGCTGTTGTCATTACCAATTGGTGTATGGCTACAATGCTATTAGGTTATGCTACATTTGTCAACGGGTATCAGTGTTGGTGCGGTTTTTCGACGGAAATGTTTAGGAATTGGGATCAAACACTAAGATTAGCTGGACCTGGAGTGATCATGATTGAAGCCGAATGGCTTGCATTTGAGATTGTTACATTTGCCTCATCAACTTTCGGTACTCAGGTGCTCGCAGCACAGTCGATCATGACCACCATTTCATCAACCATATATCAAATTCCATTGGCTCTTTCCACTGCTGCATCTACCAGAGTCGCATGGTTCATTGGTTCTGCATCTAAAGACGCTGCGATCAAATCTACCAAAGCATCTATGTGGATGTCGTTATTTGTCGGCTGCACTAATGCTCTTCTTTTGCTCGTTGGGAGGAAAAAGGTTGCATCTCTGTTTTCTAACGATCCTGTGGTGATCGAACTGGCATGTAAAGTGTTGGTCATTGGACTTTCATACCAGGTCAGTGATGCGATTGCATGTGTTGCCGGTGGAGTTTTACGTGGACAAGGTCGACAATATATAAGTGGCTGGTTAAATCTGATCAGTTACTATGTTCTTGCTCTACCAGTGGCATTTCTTTGTGGGTTTTACTTTGAGATGGGTCTGATAGGCCTTTGGATAGGTATGATGCTCGGGTTAGGAGCAGTTGCATCTGCTGAGTTGTACTTTGTTATTCGGACCAATTGGGACAATTTGATCAGACATTCGATCGAGGAAGGAATGAAGGAGCCCATCAGCTTTTATGAGTCGCTGGTGGATCAGGCCAGTTTCCAGGAAGTGTCTATTCCAGGAAGTGCCAGCTTACGGCCGGTTCGTAGCCACGCATTTCTTCCGATTCCAGTGTAGAACTCATATAGGCGACGGGTCGATCGTCGCATACTTCCAAAAATATATTGAAAAAATAGCTTTTCTTAATAAGGCACTGCAGTACGGCATGTTTCAGGAGTCTGCGCAACTTAGCGCCCAAGTGGACCAAACTGTTATACCTAAAATCAAACTCCCGTCCTTGTCGTCACTTGCAGATGACTTTTCTCTCCCGCCTTTAGAGCAAGTGACTGCTGCAGAATCTGTGCCTGCCAAGATCACTCTCCCCCCTCTGGCGCAATTGACCGAGTCGATTCCCGAAGATGGTAGAGAGATGTCTTCTGGTACAGATGTGAAGCTCACTCCACCTGGTGATCTTGCAAATGGGCTGATTTTCAAGCAGGAAGAACATCGACCTTTGGGACTAGTGTTTCGTCGTCTCGAAAGTGTGGGAGTTCCTAAGACGAGCAGGTTCGATTCCAGAAAGGGAGAAACGTACAAGTTGTTAGATGCTACGAACAGTGGCCAGGAACCGGTTTTTGGCCAGCCGATCCCGGTCCAGAACCCCACGATGGAAGATTTGATGAGACCAATCGACTACATCGAATCATTACGGGATACTGGCAAGAGATATGGAGCTATCAAGTTGATTTCACCGAGAAGAAAACAGCCATTAAATATTTCGGGGCTGTTGAGTACTCGACGGCAGAAAAAGTCTAACGATGGAAACCAGATTAGAATTTCGAATTCAGGCAATCGATTTGTGCGAAAACGTGATTTGAAGATGAGACTTGGATTCCAGCCGTTATTTGACGAATCCACAACCCAAAAAAAGGCAATCACTGTGTCTGGACCTACAACTTTGCCTGGTTATGATTTTTACCATTGGACGGATTCTGAGGTGGATGATGACGAGGCTTTGATCGAGAAGAGACGTACTTTGGAAGAGTTTGATGCCAAGAGCAAACAGTTTGGGTTTGTGGATGAAACCGGGTTTTGGAACTCGGAGTTTGAAACCGAATATGCCATTCAAACGTCTACCATTTTGGAACAACCAGAAGATTGGAGTTTGCGATATTTGGCTGTTTGTGAGGGCAGTCTATTGCAATATTTGGCTCAAGAATCGTCATTGATAATGCCGAAAGTACGCTTTGGAATGACTTATAGCTGCGAATCGTGGAGTTTGGAAGATCATTTTCTGCAACGAGTGGATTACCATCATTCGGGAGCTGCAAAGATATGGTACTTTATTTCTCCGCAGGATCGGGGTAAGTTTGAATCTTTTCTGGCAACCAAGTCTGAAGAACGTGCACAAATGAAATATGAACCATTTCGGGAGTTTATTGGTGTTGGAAAGAAATTTGACGAGAGTATAATTTCTCCACAAGAACTTAAAAATCATGGAATTGAGGTTTTCAGTACTTATCAATTTCCAGGAGAAATTATTGTCAAATATCCAGGAACATATTCATTTAATTTCTCCTTGGGAACGACAATCACTGAAAGTGTGAACTTAGCAAGCAATTTATGGCTAGAAGAAGCTTTATCAAGTGTTGATTGGATGTTTGAGCAGCGAATCATACCTAATTTCTCGACGTTCAAGTTTTTGATCAATTTGGCTTCCAATTGTGATGAACGGTCGACTTTGAGAGAATTGGAACCTATTTTGGATAAATTGATTGCCAATGAGATGGATTTACGAGAAAAAGCAAGGGAATTGCATATAAAGGAGACTTTTACTTCTTCTGTCACCATCACCGAAGCCGATTTGAAAGAAGCGTTTCCATCTTATATCAACATTAGTGATCGTCGAAAACCATCAGAAACATTGACAATGTCGATTGGACATTTTCTCAACATGTTCAATGCTGAAAAACACGATTTCAGGATCGATTTAGTTGTTCAAATGTCTGATGATTCATTGAAAAATGTTCAAAGATTATTGAAAACAAAACTCATCACAGGTGAAGAATGGTTGCAGAAATATAAAGAGCTTATTGCTGGTTATGATAAACCATCTACCAAACTTGTGCGACCTTTATTGCTAGAAGGGGAGTCAATTTTCCAGAATATCGAGAAGTTAGATCCTCAAGACGAATCGGCTTTCCAAGCATATGATGAATTATGCAACCTGTACAAACTGACCGAAGAATGGGCAGCCAAAGCATCGAAGTTCTTACAATTCAAAATTTCCACCAGAATGCGTCAACGAAAGGTTGATTACAATTCAGATCGCGACAACTGGAACGAGATTGAGGATTTGGATTGTTTACTGAAGCAGATTCCAACTCTACCTCTTTCCACGCCAGAAATGGACCAGTTGATTGAATATTCTAACGAGATTATCAAATACAACGAGATGGTGGAACAACTTTTACAACAACCAGACGAAAAAGAGTTGGAAAACTTGCACATTCTTGGAGGTTCGTTTGGATTGAAATTGAACTCGTTTTTACTATTGGATCGCATCATTAAACGCAACAAATGGGTCAAAAAGTTATCAGAGATCAATTTCTACACTTGTGATACTCAAGACCTCGAACTTTTACTCCAACAGGCTCAAGAATTGGGTTCAGAACAAGATCAGGAACAAGTTGATAAGCTTCGAGCTGTCTATGAACAATCCATGGAGGCTAATCAAGAATTAGCTGCAAAATTCCCAGATGTGCAACAATTACAGCTATTGTACGAAAAATACGAGTCATTACCAATTCAACGTGAATTGAGAGAAAAAACCATGGAGGTGCTCAATGAATATACAGCAACTTACTCACAACTGGAACAACTGGCACAGACGATTCAGTTAAGATTTTCAGAGATTGACGAGACTGATGAACTACTTAAAATGATAGATTCTAATCTTCGGTATTACGAAGCCAATCTTGTGGTCACCAAGCCAATTCTGGTGGAATTGGCACAAAAGGTGGCAAAATATCCTCATCTCTTTGCAGAGCACCAGACCCTTCAATTTTATGAACATCAAGTCGACGTCTGGTACGAACAATTAGTGCTATATTTTTCTCTTACCAAGGTGAAGAAGCTACGCAATTATTTCGATGAATGGCAGGCTTATGATCAACAAATCTTTGCCGAAGAACGTCAAAGTACAAACTACTGTGTCTGTCGTCTGAAACACGAGAACGGAATCATGATCGAATGCGAGGGCTGCGAACAATGGTTCCATTTTAATTGTCTTGGATTAGAAGAGAAAGACGAGTCCGAAATCAGCGGATTCTTGTGTCCAATCTGCGATATCGACTACAAATTCAAATCCACCAGATACCATCTTGAGAGTTTGGAAAAGAAGCCTACTCTGGCCCAATTGGTCGAATTCGTGTACTGGTCCAACTCTCAATTGACAGTGCTTCCTGCCGAGTATAAAAACCTGCTGCTTATCCTGAGAAATTGCTACACGTTCAAATTGAGCATTTCCAACATCCTAGAAAACGACCTGGACGGTATCAGATTTGCTCTGCGCAAAATGGAGGCATGTCGCGTCAATTTCGAAGAAGACCGACGCGTGCTACGAGGTAAGGTTGCCGAGCTGATGCGGGGCGCCGATCGACGCGTCGCTGCTCCGTCCAATCGCGAGTGAAAAAAAATAGCAAATAGTTGGATCCGATTTTTCATCCATGTACGGTAGAATCTTGAATAGAAACCACCCGCAGTTCGTCATGATTAGACCACTGTGGGGTCGCGTCTTGTTCTCCACAACGCGAAAAAGTTCCAATTCAAATCACAATCATTCTCACTCTACACCCCCAGTTCCACCCCCTTCTTCGTGGTCGAAAGTGAAGGACTTTTTCAATCCCCATCTGCCAATTTCGCATCTTGGAGGCCATTCACACTCGCATGCATCTGGCCACACGCACACGCACGATCCAGACGCTAAGAAATTATACGATACCAAAGATTGGACCAATGAAGGTGTGAAGATCACCTGGATAGGTCTTGGAGTCAACGTCTGTATGGCTGTTTCCAAGTTGGCAGGTGGTCTCTACTTTCATTCGCAAGCACTAGTTGCCGATTCTATGCATGCTGCCAGTGATTTGGTGTCTGATGTGTTAACTCTTTCTACAGTGAAATATAGCACGATGAAGCCAAACGAGCTGTATCCATTTGGATTTGGCAAGGTGGAGACTTTGGGTTCATTCTTTGTGTCTGGAATTCTTCTTTATGCTGGTTTTCAGATTGGTTGGGGTTCTTTTATTGATATTATGACCCCTGTGTTACCTCATAGTGTCATGGACGTCTTATCTTATATGCCGGTTCATTCGCACAGTCACACACATACACATGTTCACGATGCTCATGATACTCACAATCACATCAGCGAAGCAGTTCAGACAGCAGATATCAATGCAGCATGGATTGCGTTGGCTTCGATAGCCGTTAAGGAATGGCTGTTCCAAGCGACACATAAAGTCGGCACTAAACTCAACTCCAGAGTGTTGTTAGCAAATGCATGGCACCACAGAGTTGATTCGCTTACGTCGGTGGTTGCAGTGGTGACCATTTCGTCGGGATACTTCCTTAACATCTACTGGTTAGACTCTATTGGAGGTCTACTGGTCTCGGTGTTAGTGATGAAAGTCGGACTTTCAGGTCTATTCCAATCATTTAAAGAGCTTATAGATAAGGCGCTACCTACTCATGATCCTCGCTACCTCAATTTGAAAACAGTGACAGAGTCTCAATTGGCAAGAGAACATCCTTCGCTACAGCTGAAAAAGTTGGCTGTGCTCCCTTCTGGAACCAATCTCAATATGATTGTGGACATTTCTTCCAAACAGGCAGATTTCTCAAACAAGTTGACTCTTGATCAGATGAATCAGATTGGAGAATCGTTGAAGAGTCAACTCAAACACAATTGCGAAAGTTTGAAGTCTGTTTCTGTGCAATTTGTCAAACACTAGATTCTGTACTAAAAAAGGAACATATATTAATTCCATCTATACCATTTTTTAACCGGCTCCTCGTCCTTCAATTCTTGCACTAGCCGGGAAGTGAAGATATCCATGTGTGCTGGATTGATTCCAAATTGAAACTTGCCCGTTTTCAAATACACGTGAGTTTTGTGTCCAATGAAGAATAATGCCACCACAAATGCTCCTAGATACACCTTGAAGAATTTCTCTGCACTTGGAGCTCCTTCTAAGGGGAATATGGCAATCCAAAGTTGGGCCACTAATACAATAACACCAAAGATGAAACAGATCCATGCTCCGGCCAATCCCGTGGTGGAGACATAATTGAGATGGGCAGTAGTTTGATTTTGAGCAGCGAGTCCCTGGCGGAATCGGACAAGGGAAAAGCCGATCGAACACCATGTGAACAATGAACTCAGTCCCGAGAGTGATAATAACCATGTGAAAAGAGTCTGTGCTCCGTTGCCGATCAATGACACGTAACTTAAACAGCCAAACCCAAGAGTCACCAAGATTGCAACCAAAGGCCGTCCACTCTGATCAATATAACCAAAACTCTTTGGAGCCATTCCTGCTTTTGCAAGAGAGACCAGAGTTCTCGAGGTTGCATATATAGCCGAGTTTCCGACCGACAGAATAGAGATCAGAATGGCGATATTCATGATGGATGGTAGCACTGGAAGCCCAGCGTTTCTGATAGCAATGACGAAAGGAGAACTATTGGCGTTCGAATCACTTCGACCCATAAGTCTTGGCTCATTATATGGGACCAAGAATCCCACCAAAGTGAGCGAGCTGAGGTAAAAGAAGAGGATTCTCCAGAACACCTGTTTCGAGGCCTTGGGGATGGATTTGATTGGATCGGGAGTTTCTGCAGCACAAAGACCACATAGTTCTGTTCCACTGAAACTGAATGCAGCAGTGACAAACACTGAAACGATTCCCTTGAATCCTAAAGGTGTAAATGGACCTGGATCTTTCCAATACTTATCCAAAACAGGCTCATTTCCATGCACTCCACCAAATAGAATGACAAATCCGGTGACCAGAAAACCCAAAATAGCCACAATCTTGGTCACCGAAAAGAGAACCTCTGTGAGTCCATAAATCTTCACTGGAAGCATATTGATGAGAATCATCATGAAGAAAAAGGCAGTGATCAAATACCCATCTCCAATTGGGAACCCGTCCCAGAATTTGAAAGTAATGGAAGCAGCACTCAATTCTAAAGGAAGAAGAACTAACCATTGCATGACATAATTCCAACTGATAGCAAAGCCCCAACTGGGATCAATAAAAGTGGTGGCATAGTACGAAAAGGCTCCTGGAACAGGGAAATTGCATGCCAATTCGGCCAACGAGTGCACCATACAAAAAACCAGTATGGAAATTAATGAATAGCACACAAGAATACCACCTGCTCCACCATCTTTCAACGATTGAGCCGAGCCCAAAAACAATCCAGTTCCAATGGATCCACCAAGGGAAATCATTTGCATCTGGAACGAACTCAATTGATGTTTTAAAGGAACAACTCCATCCTCGTTCTCTTCGGCAGGCTTGAAAGTATTGAGCTTCCGTCGAAACCAATTAACGGCTTCTGGCGTATCAACCAAATCTTGGCTCAATCTCTTCTCTAGATCGGACATATCATAATAGACAGCCAAAGGCTCTAATTTATACACTCATACTGAAATGTTACTGTTCTATTAAGAACGCTATCCTGTTCTACTTGCTGGTGACCCGATTTTAGATTGACAGAAATATTTAAAAAAAATCTGAAAAATATCTAACTTCCAAACAGTTCCATCATGTCGATTAATACTTTCAGTGCGGAAACCGCAGACAACCATGAGGACATCGAGAAGCAATTTGCAGTCAAAGCTGTGCAACAGATGGAAACTTACTGGAATTTATTGCATGCCATTCCAGGCACCAAGTTGAAGCTGACGAAATTCGACGACGAGATCATCCAGGAAGTGTTGAAAGACTTCCCCGAGTTTTCTAATCCTGCTGGTGTTGCCACTGTGAATGAGGACGATATGAAATCTGCTGTTGGTAAGGCCCGTTGGCGGAATTTCCTCAAGAAATTCGAAAATAGAGTTGAAGACTACAACTTTGGTACTCTGCTACGATCTGACGCCTCGCATGAGTACGACCAGGAGGGCACCATTTTTGTTGTCCGGTTGCAGTTCTACGCCATCGAGATTCTTAGAAACAGATATGGACTCAACGACTGGGTCAGCAAGAAATAATTACAGTATCGGTTCGTATTAAGCTATCTAGTTCATCTTCTTCACCAACTCGTTGATGTAGTTCTCTCTGTTACCAGTAGAACCACCTTGGATGAAGTGTTGGAACTTTCTTCTGACACCCCAACCTCCAGATGGGTTAGAGAGCTTGAATGGCCAGAGGAAGTTGTTAGCTTGCTTGAAGTTTGGACCAACGGTGTAGATCTCGTGGATCAAGTCCTCGATACAGACAATACCGTACTTTCCAAGGGAAGCCTCGATGATGGCGTTCTCAGAAAGAGCAATTCTTTGCTTGTTGATCTTACCGTAACCTCTCTTGTAGACAAGTTGTCTGATGGTAGAAAGGGATGGGTAACCGTAAGCAACGTATGGCTCGACCAACTTGATGAGCTCGGAGGTGGCCTTGGTGACCTTGACGAAAACACCAGCGTTGATTTGGGTCAATCTGAGCAATTGGAGGACCTTTCTTGGCTTTGGAGCAATCTTGTTGATACCCTTGATTCTGACGACGAAGACGAGTTTTGGCTCGGCCTCAACGTAGTAAGAACCAGCAGCCTTGGCCTCTCTCTTGGCAACAATAAGAGCCTTCTCAGCGTCAGCGTACTCCTTGGTGTAAGCCTCGGTTCTCTTGAAGATAGCAGCTCTCTTCTCCTTGTTTGCCTGTAATAATTAGTATATGAAAAATTTTCAAAGCTGTCCCAAATCAGTCCCGAAAGATGGTTAACTAACAAGCATCATTGCCTTAGCTAGCTGATCACAAAAAGGTCTTCATCATCTAAAGGGATGGCTAGGAATTCAATATTACTTACGGCTTTTCTTGCCTTTCTCTCGACAGCCACTTGTTCAGCGGTCTTGGAAGCCTGCTTGGCCTTTTTAATTTGAGACTCTGGGGTAGCAATTCTAGTTGGTTAGTAGAGGGAATCCAGAACAAGAGTCTGGAGGTTGCATAGCAAAACGCAATCTGTGTAACACTCCCAATCAAGAACTGCCAATGCATTCTTGTCTTGATGTCTTCAGAGAGAAGCAGGTGCCTTCACCAACCTCTCCTTGGGATCGTTTTCATTGCAATCGAGATCCGATATACAACATAACCATGTCTTTCGACATGAACAGGTGTCAGCTGTATCCTTTACGGATTACAGTGCGTTTGACGTTGAGACAAGTACGAGGGCTTGGGCCACTTGTAATAGTCTCAGTACCACATCCGTGGACGTGAGTGTCATCACTAGAGAACCATCCAGATTCTTGCTCGTTATGAATCAACATACGGAGCAGCCATTGTGAATAAGTTGGTTGAGATTTTTTTGAGTTGAAAAGTTGAAAAGTTTTTTTCAAACAAGACCACGTGACAACATCCAAGGGGTTTTATGCCCTCTATCGACGCGTCGATCTGTTCCCCGGATATGAAATTTCAGGTCCCTGAATAGTCTAGTCTCATTTCGCTAAAATGACAGAGGTTGTATCCCGAGGAGCGTTTCTTACTGGCCAGGAAAAGGATTACAATCATGCCACCGACAAGGAGTATTCACAATTGAGAGAGAAGGCTGATCAGGCGTATCAACAGAAACAACGTCTTTCTAGTCAGTCGCAACAGGCTTATAAACGAGGAGATGGTGCTCAGGCCAAGCAGTTGTCACAACAGGCAGCTCAATATGCTTCAGTGGCCGATAATTACAATCGTCAGGCTGCAGAATACGTTTTCAACGAGAATAATCTTGATTCTGACAATAATGATATTGATCTCCATGGATTATATGTTAGAGAGGCTGAGTACATTTTGAAGCAACGAATTATCAATGGAATCAATCGTGGCGAACCAAGACTCGAATGTATTGTTGGAAAAGGTCTTCATTCCAAGAATGGAATTGCCAAATTGAAGCCTGCAGTTGAGCAGCTCTGTAAAGAGGCGCGGCTAAACAATTATATCAATCCAAAAAATACAGGAGTCTTAATAATTGAGCTTTCTGGAGCCCAAATCCCTGCTTCTTGGAGTGATGTTAATCCTAATGGTATTGGTGCAATGACTCAACATCAAACTGTGCCAGATGACGACCATCTTGAAGGAATTACAAATGGCTACCAAACACACCAGCCACAGTATCAACACCAGCCGCAATACCAACAGCAGCAACAACAACATTACCAAGGACAAGGACAATCGCAAGGTGGAGCACAGAACATGTTTACTCAGCTCAATACTCCACAAAACCAAAAAATGGCCATGTCTTTGCTTAGAGCTCTGTGTGCTTGTATCAATAAATAAATGTATAGTATGCTTATCTAATTTTATATGTTTTCCGAACAGGAGGAAATATTACAACAGTTCCAAAACATCACCAACTCACGGATCCCGCAGCCTGAGCAGATCAGTCTTCTAGAAGCAAGTAATTGGAATTTGGAATTGGCCCTTATACAATATTGGCAATTATATCCTTTGGAAGTGAATTCAGAGTTAGAGAGACAAAGGACAGAAAGAATGGACACCGAGCCCAATAACTGGCTTTCAGGACTATTTCGTCGCAATGAACAATCTGTGCCATTAGTTCCTGGAAGTTTTCCCATTGAAGAGCATCAGCCATCGAAATTGCATCAGATGGCAAATACCACGATCAAATATGCTGTTGATGGAGTAGTTTTGTTTGTCGTTGTTCCTGTATATGTGGTGATCAAATTGGTAGGATTGGTGCTTCTAGCGTTTGTTGGAGTGATCTTTCCTCTTCTAATGAAATTGCATCCAAATAGGTATCATGTGATTCGCAGACCGTCAGACCCGAGCGACATGGCAAGGCGATTTATTGTGAGTTTCGACGAGCTTATTGGCAAGACAGATTCCATGGACGTTACTCGTCCCGATTTCCTTGAATGCGCGTATTCGCATGCTCTTCATTTTGCAAAGAAAGAAGCACGATGGTTATTATTGTATATTCACAGTGAAGAGCATCAGGACACTAAAACGTTCGTTAATGAGGTGATGTTGAATCCTGAATTCTTACAATTCATCAAGGAGAAGGACATGTTGATTTGGGGTGGCAATCTAACAGAAAGTGAGGCCTTCCAAGTGGCTAATCAATTCAAAGTCACTCAATTGCCTTTTCTAGGACTTTTATGTCTAACTGTTAACGAGACACCCACAACTTCAGGAATCCATCAATCACCACCTGTGTTGTCACTTGTGTGCAAAACTCAAGGACCTACTCCCGTTACCAAGGTGATTGCTAAACTACGCAAAAACTACGCCAGATTCAACCCTACTTTGCAGACTCTTCGTGCCGAGTTTGAACGACAAGAACAGGACCGCCAGACCCGTCAACTACAAGACCAGGCGTATGAAAACTCTCTGAAACGAGACCAACTACGTCGTCAGGAAAAAGAACGCCAACAGCAGACTAGACTGCTGAAAAGCCAATGGCTAAAATGGAGAAAGTCGACGCTTCTACCAGAACCTTTACCTGCGTCCACAGCAAAGATCGCAATCCGATTGCCCGATGGAACTCGAATCCAACATCAGTTTGATAAAAGCGCTAAGATTGAGGAAATATATGCTTTTGTCGAATGCTGCCATCTCAACAAGGTCGAGATCAGTCCTCAAGATACGTTGGAACGGCCTATTGGATACGAACACGAGTACAACTTCCAGATCTATACGGTATTTCCCAGAGAACCTGTTGCTCTGGACGATGATCTGGCCATTGCCGATTGCCAGTTGGTGTATCCGAACGGCAATCTGGTGATCGAAATGGATAATTAATGCATTATGTTTTCTTGGCCCGTTTTTTCGACTTCTTCTTATCTTTCTTCTTCAGTCCACTTAGACCCGATTTAAGCAAATTAGTGTATTCAACCCAGAATGCTTCCAGTTGTTCTGGAGCAATCTCTGTACTCAGTTTCACTTTTTTGGCTTTGTCGTTGTTTCCGTCGGTGACTCTAATCAACACCGAATACGAGTCTGAAGTTTCGATGCCGTCAATTTCCTTATTTATATTGTAAGCGAGCCGTTTCTGGGTGAAATAGATGGATTTACCTGAGCTCTTTGTAAGTAGAACGCCAACTTGTTTCAAGAACTATTGTTAGTCTAGAAATATCAAAACTTACCTCGTCCTTGTCTAGTCTTGTCATTATTAAATGTCGAAATAATTTTCTCGCGAATTATTTTCTATACACAGCTACCATTTTGGTAGCCAATCCATTTGGAATGCCGTAAACAGGATCAATAGCTGTAACCCGGTTATATTCGACATCGTCAATAATCGGTTTCTGAACCGGTGTATTGGTGTACTCTCCAGCTTCGTAACTATGATAATGTTGGGTCATACTCAAACCACATAGAACATAGTTAGTATGATAGAAATCTGCCCTGGCACTTGGCTTGTCCCGCAAGCCTGCAGGTTGATCTTGACAACAACAAAGAATATAGTTTTGCAATTGAACACGGTTCAACAGATCCCGTTCTCCTGTTGCTATCTCCAAAAATGGGAGTATTCCACCCACCCAATGACTATAACATCCATCCACCAACTTATTAGTACGACCACTTAAACCCCCTTCCAAAGCCGATTGTCGTTGAACCGTCCATCTCACCAAAGAATCCAAATTGATAGCTTCACCTAGTTTCTCCGGCGATTGAAGAATACATAGACCAGCAACGGCACAGAAAGAATAACCACCATGAGCTTCGTCACCAGGAACTCCTGCAAATCCTCCCTCGTATGTTTGGCAACTGGCGAGCCATTCTCGAGTGTTTTCAACCAATTTTTCATCCATTATATCCAATAAACTGGCTATGCAAAGTGCACAGTAAACAGCTCGAGTATCGGATTCTCCGTTGTGATGCATGATAAATGACCCATCTGGTTGTTTCATCAATGTAAGCCAATCATATATCTTCTTGCGGTCTAGTTGTTTCATAACCGTCTGGTTTTGTGTCACTGCCAAAGCACATAATCCGGCATAAGTTGCTGCCATATGAGATATCTGTCCATATCCACCTCCAATTGCACCTGTTTCAAGGTCTATACATTCCAATATCTTATCTCCAGCCTGTTGACTCAATTCTTCACCAATCTCTCCATCTAGGAGTGCCTTGGAATTCACTAGCCAATACACGATCCAAGGATGAGATGCATCCAATGAAGTGAATTGCGGAGGCAACTGGCGGCCAAGAAAAGCATCAATGTATTTAGAATGACGCTTGCGTTTTAGAATTGGATATTCTGTTTTGCCATTCAAGATCTCTTCGTAGATCCCAATGATGTCCATCTCGACCTCCAATTGACTTTCGATAGTCTTAGAAGGTGGCTCAGACGCCCTCAACTCATCCAACTTATCATTAACTTCCAGAAGTTGTCTCAGATTTTCCACATTCACTGACTTGTCACTCATCCTTGTTAAAATTTGAGAAAGATACCGAAGTTGCGCAGCTTTCTTCTTAGTCATAAAATGTTTCAGATTTAAAACTGCACAGCCGCAATTATCCAGAGACAATTTTATTAGAGCTTCCAATTTCCACAGTGCATGGACTGGCGGAATGTAAATTGATCTGGATGGTGTAAGTATCTGGAGATAATGAAGGAAATTCTATGAAGAATCCGTATTTTTGATCAATTGCAGACTTATTGCTTTGAATGGTGAATGATCTTAGATTGAAATCGAATATTGATGTAGTGGTGACTTTGATTGTAGTTCTCGATGTTTTCGAGACAACAAAAGGATAGACAATGTTGGAGGTATGAAACTCCTTTTTGGCTGTAAACAAGCCCAAACTTGTTGAGATCCGATCGATTTTCATTGGTTCTTCGCTGTTAAATAATAATCTGTAGGGTCCAATTTTCGGACTATCTGTCGAAACAACACCAATGTATCTTTTCAATGGATCCAAACGTCCTTTGAAAACGGTCCATTTCTCCTTGTATTCAACCGATTGACCTTCAATAAGATGTTTCTGATTATAATCGCAAATATATCTCTCTTGAGTCTCGAAAATAGCCAGATTCACAGCTGTTTGACCATACAATCCAATTTGTACATTCCCCGATCCTTGGATCTCCCATTGTGGATTATTGATGTAGGAAGAATATACCCAACTACCTCCTGCTGTCATTGGTGTCCATTGGTCGTCGATCTGTTGAAAATGTTTAAAAGGATTAGCTGCTCTTGAGACCTGGAGATCTGCCGTAGAATAAACGTAGACAGAATAATTTGTATTTGTAGTTGGATGGAGAACAAACAGACCAGTAAGAGTTTGACCTGGATTCAATATTAATCGGGAAAGTACGAATCTGGACTCGTTTGCTGCGGTTCGTTGGACCCGATAATGGTTATCAATCGACCAAATCTTTTCTCCTTCTGATAGATACCATTCTGCACGTAGCGAGGTTATTTGCTGGTTTAGATGGCGCTCGACCAGAACAAACACTTCATTGCTAACATTTCCATTCCTCAATGAAATTTGTGGCATTTCAAGAACTCCAGAGGGTTCCGCTTTGCAAGTAATATGTATAGTTTGTTGAAAGTCAAATCTGGTAATATTCCAGTTCAAATACATGACATTGAACGGATACAGATCTGATACAGACACAATTCTATTTTCTGTTTTCCATGGGTTCATCACAAGAACTTTATATCCATATTGGGCATTATAATCTCTTTCAAGGTCCAATACTGAATAATCATGTTGAGGAACAAGATTATATTTTTGACACTCCTCTGCAGTCAAATTATCTGTCCCAAGACCTAAAACCAATTCCCCACGTTGATAATGCTGTACAATTGTATCCATTTGATCGTTGGTTAACTCATCGACCATTCTATATTCCGGCAAATAACCAGATAGAACGAATGTATCGGTAGCAATGTTAGATCCCGATAAATCAGACATATGTGTCACATTGTTGATTTCCAAATAAGCCTTTTCCACTATTGCAGGATACAAGAGTCGAGGATTGGTCTCACTTTTAACATATCGAGATTGATCAGATGGAAGTGAACCATCAACAATTACAACTCGTTGACAGCCATTGAAATATAGAACCACACCAAATTTGGAGTTTGTCTCATTAGAATGCACTAATGCTCTCAAATCAAACCCATGAGCAACAAGAGTGATCAACGACGAAACAAAGGAACAATTGGATAGCGCTTCTTGGTATAATTGATCTATTCCATCATTATCAAGGTCTATTGATTTGGCATTGTCTGGACCAAGAAACACCCCAATCTTCTCATCAAACGGATAATATACCTTGCCGTTCCTCGATAACATCCATTTCATCTTGTCATGGACGTTCAAAAACCCAGAATTCTCGTACATTCCCAATATCTTTGTTCCTAAAGATTTGATCCTCCCGGACTCTTTTCCATCCATCACCTTCCCAAACTGTTTAATCAGTTCCCGACACTTCTCCTTGACGGGCTGGGACAAAGAATACCTCAAAACTAGCTCATTAAACTTGGATTGAATATCCTCTAATTGTTCCATTATTTAATTAATATGTAAATTAAATTTCACACTTGACCTGCTCCAAACACGAATTTCAAGCCGTGTTCAAGAAATCCAGTCTTCTCCTTTTTGTCAGACTTCGGCACATTGATCAACTTCGTGCCATCCATTAGCCTAAATCGACCATCATGGCGCTCCTCGTTGTTTCCCCCTTCACTGACAAACAGCTTGGATAACTCGGTCTCGGGAAGCTTTTGGTCGCTCACAAGTTTCACCAACGACATCGAGTATCCTATATCCTGATTTTCTGCTATGGTTGTTCCCAGAAGTTTCTCTAGAGACGTCTTGGTGTATGGAACGACTCCTATCACATCACCAAACTGGCTCTGTGTATTGTTATCTCGTAATGCTCGCACAGCTGAAGAAACATTATCATACGTAAACTTCACCCACTGCGGACCCACAAAAACAGGGTAGTTTTTCTGGTGAACAACCCGAGGCTGATTGAAATCCTCCAGAATGGTACCGTATTTTAGGAATTGATCCACTATCAACGGGAACTGCGAATCATCATAACCGTAAACAATAACAGCAGTTTCCCGGATTATAGGTTCCTCCTGTTCTTTCTCTTTAACCAACTCGCTCTTGACAACAGAAAATGGCAAATCTGGTCTACCTGTATCGGACGATCCAACAGAAACCTTGCTTCTAGGAACCCTATTGAAAACGTTCGTATAATCGTTTGGATTGGTCTCGAATAATCCAAAACCAGGATTACTGATCAATATTCCATTCCCAGAACTTTCATCAGTATTCACCCTGTCGAACAGAGACATCTTTGGAGGAGCATCTTGGAACTCGTCAGCAATTGTCAGATCCTGATCTGTTGCTGCATTATTGGCCAATCTTTTGCGATGCACATTGGTTTGAAACGGCAAAGCAGGAGTGTTTGGATTCTCACTGTCGTTATTAGTTGCTCCTGTCAAGTCACTCGTTCTTTTAATCAATGTTGTGGGTAATGTTCTTTTCTTTAACTTTCCAGCAGATCCACCATTTTGGCCTGCTGTTCTACCCGAATTCATCCACTCTGGTTCCTTATATATATCTTCCTTTAGTCTGTACTTGGAAAAGCGCGACTCTTGCGAGACGGGCCCTGAATTCTGAGACATGTTGTTTAAGCTATAAACAAGAAAGTTTAACTTTTTTTTCTCGCGAAGCTCATAAAAAGCTACATAGGAAGCCAACTAAAGACCCGACAAATGCTCCCAAATGGGTTCCGACCAGAAGCGTAATTGGCCATTGTTGCCAGTCTCTGTCCCAATCCAATGGAATCGGGGTCACTCCGAGCCAACAACCAACAATGGCTCCAACAGTCTGCATGTATATCTGATTTCTGTAGAATTTTGGCATCTGGAACGTCAATAGTCGTTGCCAATTAGATCCAGCATCATTGTCGGTGAAATTGTATGTGATTAAAAGTGGAAACACGCTGACCAACGAGACATGTAGTGCCAAATATGCTGTTTCTTGTGAAAGAGATCCAATTGGAGCACCAAACAATAAGAGCACCAAAAACATTGGAATCGCCACCAAAGTAGCCAGAAATAGACAAACAACAATGTATAACATCTCTCCACTAGAAATCAGAGCAACCTTCTTGTTCTTCTTGGGTTTCTTTGTACTTTGAAGTAATATCATACCATATATCGTTTGCGCTGCTAACATCGTTAAACTCGACATTTTCATCGCCTCAACAACCTTTGTCGTGATATTGAACTGCTGGAATAGACCAAAAACCATGAGTGGAGAATGGAAAGGCAACATAACTAATTGGGCCTTGGGTTTGGTCAACTCCTTCAACTCCGGCACTGCATCTGCAGACTTCCGGCGTTCCGGCATTAGAGCTTGTAGTTCCGGACTAGCTGAGCGCTCTTTGGTGAACGAAACACTCTTCTTAATCTTCTTTCGTGCAGACTTCATCCAAAATAACAAATATATACAAGTCTATAGATTATTTATTTTCGGGCAGTGAAGAGTCGTAGTTGGTCTTTCTAGTGGTGAAGTATTTCTCCAAGAATCCAAGCTCTTCGAACTCCAAAACGTCGTCTGGCCGTTTGGCCACGATTGTCCACGTGGTTCCAAAATGCGACCGGTTTTCCTGCGTGATTTCCAGTCCGGATTGGTCCACCAGCTCTCCAATGTCCAAATTCCATCTACATCCCCAAGATTCCGAGTGTTTATGAGCCCGATTGTCCAATTGTTTGTTGATGAAATCGTAAGAACCTCTTCCATGCTCTAGAAGCACGATTCTTCCTCCTGGTTTGAGCAAAGTCATCATATTCTTTAATGATTTCACTGGATCCTCATGCGAACAAAGTCCAAATGTTTCCACAATAGTGTCGTATTTCATCTGGTTACTGCCCTGCAATTTCAGCAAATCTTCTGCTTTACCAACAACAAACTTGACCTTTTTGAAGGTTGGCCATTTCTCAGTGAACTTCTTATGTGCAACATTCATCATTTCAGCAGAAGTATCGAGGAAAGTATACGAATCGAGCTTTGCTGGGTCCATATATTTGATGTTTCTGCCTGTTCCCGAAGCAACTTCCAGAACATCACCCTTGCAATGTTTCATTAGCCATTTCCGTTTCGATCCCATCCATGCCAAAGTTTCTTCCATAGAAATATCACTATCATATTTCTCTGCCAATCCATCGTAGAATTCTGTCAGATCTTTTGGAGGAAGGATATGTTCTTGTGCAGACCGATCAATAAGATCCTCAATTTCGCTAGGGCCTGGATTGAAATACTCGTCAGGGTGCACCTTCTTCCATTCCTCTCTCAAATTATGATAAGCTTTCAATTTGGCCATATCAGAAGTCCGAATCTGATCTCCACAGAGCTCTCTTAATCTCAATTTTTCCCATTCAGTCAATGCTGCACCACTGTCTCGTTTGTTCAACAATTCCTTCTTCTCAACATCACGTTCATACAACTTGCTGAAATACCTTAATCCATAAGCAAAGAAAGCAACATACATGGCAATATAATACTTGGTGAACTTTCTGTTGAAATCAAAAGTACCTGCAATTGCACCATATTTACGAAGCCACGATCCAGAATTCACAGCTTCTTCATACCGTTTAAGTTCCTCTTCTTCTTTGAGCTCCTCGGGAGTCTTTATCTTCCGAGTCTTGTACTTAAATTCAACTTTTCCAGCTTTTTGGGCCACAAACCGAAGTCCAAACTGTGACTTGAGTCGAGATTCAAATAGAAGCCCCGAGCTTTTCATGGGGATTCCACGAAACAACATGGTCAACAAAAGTGATTTTTGTATTTTCAGATTTTTTTCTCACCATTTTTAACTTCACTTTGGTGATTTAAGCTTTGTTTATCGATCCCAAGTTGATTGCAATTTATTTGTCCGAACTTTCAATTCTGTTGACTCAAAACTTCTGTTGAAAGTAGAAGGAACCCATCTAATAGTTTTCTTTGGCGTTCAAAACCTGTATAACACCAATTCATCAACTAGATATAACAAAGAGATCTTACAATTGTTGGCAAAACCTGCTAAATTTCGCACGGAAACGCCACAGTACACAACCAGCTTGAGTCATGGACCAAAAAGGTATCGACCAAATAGTTGGCTCCCTAGAAGTCATCTATAGCCCTCAGTCGACCAATGAAAATCGTCACCAGGCACAGGAGTTTCTAGAGACAATCAAACAGATCCCAGAGTCACCATTCTGGGGCTATATGCTAGCCCTTCCAGATAACAAACACAATTTTATTGTCCGACACTTTGGATTAAATTTGCTCTCCAATGCCATAGTGAAGGATTTCTCGCATTGGGAATTAGACAAGCAAAACGCGGTCAAAAGTTGGGTTGTCGAACTCGCCACCAAAGTTGCACCCTCTGATCCACACTACATGAAAGAAAAAGTCGCGTTTTTATGGGTCGAGATCGCGAAACGATGCTGGGGACTTTGTCTTTCAAAAGAAGACAATGAAATTACTCTCAAGGAGAGAACATACACCGAGGAACAAAAATCGCAAAGTTGGGCTCAAATGGACTCCAACTTGCTCGATCTATGGAATCATAGCGTCATTACCAGAGAGCTCTCTCTCATTATCTTTAGAGCTCTGTTCGAAGACGTTTATCTGTTGGATGATCCAGTGGTCTCCCAAAGAAATAACGTGCTTTCATCGCTTTGTCCCGAAGTGGTCACATCAGAAGAGATCCTTCTGTTGAAGTATGAACCCAACGAATCTTTAAGGGTATTTGCTGCCTCCAATGAGGGTTGGTTGATCAAATGGGCAAATTTGCTTCAAGAATGTATTGATTACATGCTCAGAAACCCCCAATCACAATCAGACCAAACTTATCAGAACTACTACAACTTTTCCATCAAGATCTTGCAGGTATTCAAGACCAGTTTGTATTGGATCCTCCCAATAGCCTTTCGTGCTGCCGGAGTCCTTGCCAAACTCAGCGACTTACTCAAAATTGACGACGTCAAGCTCAAGACTCTCACGGTGGATTGCTTGCAGGTTCTTTTCACACGGTCTTACTCCGAAGAGGCCGATTTTAATGACGTTATTGGGTCAATTTTCCAAACCGAAGGTTTGGCAATGCTTTTCAAAGTGTTTAAAAGCATCGAGTTGAATCCAGACGATCCAGACGAGAACATGTATACATTGTTGAAGAAGTTGGTGGAAATGATTGTTGGATTGAGTGAATATTTCCAATTATCGGATGGCCATAACAAGTTCAAGCTTCCTGACACTTCAGACGTGTTAAATTACTATAAGTTGGTTCTTGAAACTACAAAACACGAGTCGTTGGTGGTATCTGGTCTTTCATTACAATTCTGGTGCTCGATGCTCAGAATTGATGAACTCAGCGATAAACCCGATTTCGAGCAAGTCATGCCAGATCTTCTCGAAACTTGTGCTGACAGACTGATCAATTATTCAGACTATGATGAGGACTGTGTCGCCAGAAAGATCCTCGATATCGATTTTGAAAGTCAGCCCGAAGCAACCACATTTCTCGGCAATTACAAGAAACTGAGCGACGACATAGTAAGGATAATCATTTGCAAGAAACCAAGCGACGGCTTACAATGGCTTGCCAATCGCCTCAATAAGTTCTATTCATCGCCGGTGGGAGTTCAGTCTTTGAATGACGCTAAATTAGTCTACAAAGGCAAGAACTCAGAACCATTTATCTACGGATACTCACAATTTGTCACTATCGAAGCTTGTGTTCGCGGTATATCAAGATGGCTAATCTGGTGTCAAGATGCAGATATGGAAACCAAAAAAACTTATCTGATTAACCAGGTGGATGAACTTTGTCAGATGCTCATGCTTTTGACAGTGAAAGATCCAATGCTACTCAGAAAACAAATACAAACTCTTGTCCAATTCACGCCGCTATTGAAAGACACTTCTGACACCATGTTCAAAGTTTTGGAGAAAGTGATGAAATCCTGTACATTCGAGTATCCAGTGGATGCCAGTGATGATGAAAGAGAACTGATTAGAGATTTGAGAACCAGTGGAGGTACAGAACTTAACAGATTAGCGTACCTGATGCCCGAATCATTGAAAAATATCTTATCGGAACTGGAGTCTGCCATCGCAACAATCCTCAGTTCGAAGAAACTGAGTGATCACGAGGCTGTGGCATTCAAATCATTCTTGCTTGTTGTTTCGCAACGATCATCGATCGAAAACAAGGCAGAGAGATTCAGCAACATTGTCGATCCTGAATTGGTGGCATGGTCCGATCCAGCCACTGAAAAGGGTCTTTTAGAGCTTCATTGGTTTATGGAACGGCTGGGAATCGTCCAGATTGCCGATTACTTTCAATCGCGAGGCATCACAGCAAACACAGATCTCCTACAAGCTCAGATGGATGAACGGGGCCGGAGTTTGAAGATAGAACTAAAGGATCACTGGTCGTCAGTGTTCCCGATCCGTGCAACCAGAATCTTCATTCAATATAGCATTGAGAAGCTTGATCATAAATCTGAAACTTATCAAGATTTGCTCAAACTTTGGAAGCCTCGCATTAAGCCAATTCTTCCTCATATCTTACAATTGATCTATCAGATTCAGGCTTATCACAATCCTGCAAATTGGACTGGATTACCATCAGAAGTGCAAGCATTTGTGAAGTACAGTTGTATGGAACGATTCTGGCAACAGGGAGTTTCCATTCAGTCCAAAGAGTCTTTTATGGATGAGAGTGTTAAGGCAATGCACACTTTACGAGACTTTGCTGACAGTGTTGGACATATTGTCAGATATACAAGAGAGTATGCTTATTTGACCATCAGCTCGATTTCAGAGCTCGAGGAAACGCTATATGAAATTCCAGACTGTGCCAATCTACTTTGGAAAGCGTTGACTGGCGAGTCTGTGGGTATCACACTCCATTCATGGAGACATATGATCAATTTGGTGATTCGTAATGTGATCAAGAACTGTCCTATTTCCCATTTGGACTCATTTATGGTCCAACTTTTACCACAAGTGTTCAACACCGTTGATTCATTGCTTTTGACAAAATGGGATGCTGTTTACCACAAAGGATTACAACTCGAAGGAAATGAGAGTGACGAACAGTTGAGTGAGGAAATGATGGAAGAACATATGTTAAGACAGCTGACTGCTGTTATTGACCGGATGTTGATTGATTTAGTCGGTCAACAGACCCCTACAAGTTTAAATGAGAGACAATTGAAGACGAGAGAGATCATTTTCAAGGATCTAAATCTTTTGGCTCCTTTGTTGAATTTATTATGCCATATCATCAACATTAAAGATACAAGATGTTCGTTCAATGCGATTTTAATTGTGAAACACATGGTTCAGGATTTGATTGCTTTGAATAACGATGCTGTTGATAAGTATCTTTCGGAGAATGTGATCGAGACTCTTCTCAAAGTGTTAGTGGACAGCTTTTATGTTGATGCACATCCAGAAGCTGCCTATACATTGACGATCCTGTACATGGGATTGAGATTCAAGTCCTCATATCCAGCCATGATTTTGCAAAAGTGTCTTGGTATTAGCAACAAAGAGATGAGCGATTTCGAGACGGTGTTGATGAACTGCAAGAAACTGAGAGAAAGACGCAATTGCTTGCTCCAATTAGTTGAATCTGCAAATGGATCGTCCGAAACTTCAGATGAGCAGAAGATGCGCGACCGCAAAAAGCAGGTGGAGAATGCACAACAACGCCGCAGTAAGAAAGGTGCCGATGGAGACGTGATGGATGACCCGCTCACCGAAAGGACATTGAACAATATGTTTGGAAATGATATGGAATGATAATGAAATATATTAGATTTAGATCTGTTCTTGAACGGCTTCGTGTTTCCAGATGTTGTTGAGAGTGTAGACTGCATTTTTTTCGAGCTCTTCATTCCAATTGGGGTATATCTTCTTCAACATGTCAATAAAGCTATCTTGGTCCAATTCGACCATTGTCCTTCTTCCGATAGAGTAGATGAGCATATTATCATCGGAATCCTTACTAGTTGAGACTATTCGGCGTTGGGATTTTGAGTTGGCTTGAGAAACGTCCAATTGGTTGAGATATTCCTGTCTGACCAGCATTAACAAGAATTCTGGGAATGTCATTCCAAGCAATGCGACTGTTTTTGAGTCTTTGAAGTCGAGTTGGAATCTGGTTCGCAAAATTGTTAGTATATCCTGTTTATTGATATTATTCTCATTCATCAGAACGACTGATATGATAAGCATTTTGAAGCCTTGAGCAACTAGTTCGGAGGCCGGTTTCGGTAATCCAGCTCCAATTTGGAACAATGCCGAGTCCGTGGAAACATATTCTTTCAGATCGATCAAAGTAGATATAGGTCTTGATCGCATTTGGAAGTATTTGTAGATCTCTTCTTTGTAGGCCATTGAAAGCTTATTGACCAACATGTAATCATCTGGATTAGTCTTCTCATTCTTTGATGGCAATTCCACTAAATCCATCCCAAAAACTCGATTAAGAGAGTCTTTGATCCGTGGAAGGAGATCTTTCTTGAATTGGATTCCATGACCTTTCTCTTCCTCCACTTCCATTATTTTCGCCACCAGTCCCTTGTTAAGAACCTGATACTTGTTTTCCAGGCCTAAAATCGCGCGAACAAAGGCTTTAGTAAGCTTTTCAACTCGTTGTTGTTTCACAGACACTTTAGAAGATACCACTGTTCTTTCCGGTGATGAACTGGAGGAATCCGAACCTGACGCGTCCGAGTCTCCATCAGAAACCTCTGTCTGAGTTCTTCTCGACTTTCTCACCGGTTCTTCATAATCACTGTCCTCCTCGTAATTCTCGAAACTGTTCCTTCTTTTAGGCATAAATATTTACTTTTATTTAGTTCTTTCCTTGTGTGTTTCATGTCCACGCAAATAGCCCCCAGCAACAATTTGAGCGCGAGGGCGCAAACCAAGACCAACGGCAAAGTGATGTCGTTGATCTTCTCATGCGTGGTGGCTTTGGCAAGTGGTACACCGTATTTATTTGGGATGTATTCCCCTCAGATGATGGCTAGATGTAATTTCACTGCAGAGGATGCTAGTTTTCTTACTTTTGGATCTACTCTGGGCTCTTCCATTGGGGGACTTGGTGCTGGACTCTATATCGACAAGTTTGGACCCAAATGGGCCATTTTGACAGGAGCTATATTGGAATCAACTGCCTTCTTCATTCTGTATATGAACTACAAATATCAGCTCCACCAACTTTGGATGCTCATTTCGGCAATGGTATGTGTGGGTCTTGGCTCGGTGATGCCATATTTCTCCACTTTGAAGGTGGCTACAGTGAACTTTCCAAGACATAAGGGGGCAGCCAATGCATGTCCTGTTTCCGCATATGGATTAGCAGCTCTCGCCTACGCTTCAGTTTCCACGTTGTTCTATGCTGGAAATACACAGGGATTACTCAAGTTCATTACGATGTTTTCAGGAGTTGCAATAGGATCAGGATTCTTCTTTGTGGACCTCTACGAGTCAGAAGAATCTCAAGAGGAGCCAGAAGAAGAACCATTGGGAATCAAATATCTTCTTAAGGGTCACCGTGGTTCATTTGCTCAACTAAACTTGGCCAGAAAGAACTCGACTTCCAGTTTGTTTTCGACAACCTCTGAAGTGTCTAATTTGTCTGTTTCCACCAACTCTTCTGGAACCTCTATCAAAGCCAATCATCCGATTGCAATCAATTATGATTCGGGGTCCAATTCTTCTGGTCTTCGTCCAGAAAGCTATTCTCCCTTATCCTCATCACCGTTAGAGTTCAAAACTAAACAATCGATTGCACGCACTAATTCATATCGAAACACCTCGTCTGTCAGCAACTCGCCTCGAAACCCAACATGGTTTGGAAGCTTGTCGAAAAAGTCTGTCAAAGAAGAAGTGTTGGTGGACGAGGCAACTCCTCTGATAGCAGAGGATAATACTATTCAGACCCCGCCCCAGACACAACAGTCTGAACTCTCTGAATACCCAATAGACACGGCAATGGATGTATTCCGCAAACGCAAGTTGCGTGCGAAACCTTCAAGCAAGGAACATATTCTCAATCTCCTGAAGAACCGTACGTTTCTTGCTCATTACGTGCTAAACGCTCTGTACTGTGGAACAGGCCAGCTTTACATTTTAGGAGTCGGATTCATTGTGAAGGCGCAACTAAACAAGGAGATGAATTTCTCACCCGATCAGGTATCTGCAAATCAGGCATTACAGGTTTCGATTGTCTCGTTGTGCAATTTTCTGGGTCGGCTCATTGCTGGGCCTGCCAGCGATTATATTCATCGTCATCTAAAGATGCAGAGGATTTGGGTGCTTGTGGTCTCCGCAAATCTCAGTATCCTGGCGTACATTTCATTATTGGTTCTTGACAATGTTCATGCTCTTTCTATTTCATCTGCATTGTGTGGGCTCAGTTATGGCTCCATTTATGGGGCCATGCCTGCAATTGTTGCAGATGCGTTTGGAGCTCGTAATTTTGCTACCACTTGGTCTGTGCTTGGCACCGGATCGATTAGTGTGTTCTTGCTACTCAGTGATTATTTTGGCAGAGACTACGATCGCCAGAGCCAGCTTCTTGACAACGGAACCGGCGAAATTGTCCGTGCTTGTATGAAAGGCAACAAGTGTTATAATCATGTGTTCCAGATCAACTTGGTGATTTCCATTTTTTTGTTGATTGGATATCTGATGTTGATCTCTTACAAGAAAAATAAGAACTAAGTTAATGCGCGAGAAATATTTATTCTTCATGTTTAGATCTCAAACTCGGAACATTTCGTTTCAATCGATTGTTTCGTCGTTTCGAAACTTTCGGAATGTTGAGACGGTAAACCGGCCATTGACGGAACTGCCTGAAGGTGCAGGAGTTGAGTTACCTGCGTCGCCTGTTGATTTCGAGGTGCTCGGGAAAACCTCCAGCATGTTGAACATCAAGCTTCCGCAATCGGCAATCATCAACCTTCGTTACAACAATAAGAATCAATCTGTGATTGCATTGAACGGCAAAGTAGAAGGAATGGCAGTGGAATTGGGAAAATTGGAAGGAGGTCTAATTTTCCAGAGATGTTTCAATGGAACAGGACCAATGTCGATTCTAATGGCAAACAAGCTACAAAATGCCAACTTTTCAATCATCAACGCCTCGAAGGAAACCCAATGGATTGTCAAGCGCGACAATTTGGTGGCCTGGACGGGTAATTACTTGGATCTATCGGGCGCTGACAAGAGTATTTCCGTTTCGGGTACAGGAAAAGTGGTTTTAAGTTCTCCTGGACAAATTCTTCAAATGACCTTATTGGAAGGAGAAAGCGTCAGTGTGAATCCATCCAGTTTGGTTGCATACACAGGATCACAACCAGAAGGACCCAAAAGTGTGGTGGACTTGGCAGTGCCGAAAATCAGTTGGACCACCAGATTATCGAATTATTTCAAGATCCAGCTCCCGACTTTCCCTGAACTTCCCCAACCAATAACCCAATCATTTGCATGGTTGTCCAGTCTACCCAAGAAGGCCATTCACAAGCTGACCACAGGGAATCCGGACTATATGATTCAATTTTCCGGGCCTCGGACATTGCTTATCAGCAACGCAATTCATTTCAAGGATAAAATTATGACTGAGCATGAATTGGAAAAACTAAAAATTTAAATAGAGTGTATGATATCCCAGATATTTTCGAAAATAGTGCGATCCAGAGTCCGACCCTCCATGGAGGAGTATAAAAGGGTTGAACAAAGATTAAAGAATGCAAAATGGACTTTGTATGATGATTGTATCTCGAGTTATCCTGCCAAACAATTATACGTGACATTGCAATCCTTATTTGATCCAGCAACAACATACGAAACCAAACTCGACCAATCGTTTTGTAAAGGTCAGAAGGTTCCAATTGGTTACTCTTTACTTTATTGCAACCCAATTTCTGGTGAAAACGAGCTTGGTTTTGATGGTTTTGATAATTATCATGCTCCTTCATCAGGAACTCAAGACATGTTCTATAGACGGATGTGGGTTGCAGGGGAGTTCAAATACAACCATTTCAACATGCTCAAGTTTGGAGATGCCGTCCATCATACTGAATGGGTCGACAAAATTAGACCATATAAGAACCTCGAGTACATTGGAGTCGATTACAATAGAATGTATGAAACCAACAATGAATGGTCTGTTCATGAAAAACGGAAGCTGTATTATATCCAAACACCATATAAGGAGGAACGGTACGAACTGGTAGAAGAAAATGCTGAACATTGGGTGTTTGTGGTTCCTTCTAATGTTACAATCTTTAGAATGAGTGCATTGATGTTCAATTCGCATTTGATACATTATAATCCAGTTTACGCTTCGAAATATGAAAACTATCCCTCGGTAGTTATTTCAGGACCGCTGTTGGTCCAGATGGCTTTACAATTCTGGAAATCAAAGTATCAAACAGAGGTGTCTTCAATCAAATATAAGATCACCAATCCAGCATTTGCCAACCAGAAACTGGAAATCTGTTGCACAGAGAATAAAGTCTGGATCAATGGAGATGATGGTAATGTGTGTTTGAATTTAACCATCACCTAAATCAATTCATTAACTCATCAAGTATCTGTTCTTGATGTTTCCATTTGCGCCATTTTTCCGGGTATTTTCGATCAAGATCACAAACTTTCGCCTGATAGGTATCCAAATCAATGAAGATTGTTACATCACGTAATGTCATCGTCTCACATATTTGATCCATTCTGTCGGACTCAGTCAAAGTCATCAATTGTTCATGCAGATTCTCCATTCCTTGCAGGTTTTTCAAGACTGCGAACAGTTCCAAGTTCATCATGAGTGCTTCCTTGATGCCATCAATGTGTTCGTCCATTTTCTCCAGTTCTTTTTCCACGTTTTCACTCCATTTTTTTATTCCAATATTTGAAACCAATTGCAACGGACAATTGATAAATGTTTCCTTTTTATACTTCATTAACGCACAATTTCGACAAGTCCTATTAACTCGTGTAGAGAGCCACTTGGGCTTGATCTCCAACACTCGTTTTGATCCAGAATGAATGATTATATGTTTATTCAAACGAATCTCTTTTCGCACCTTAAAATCCAGCAAATTGTCCATACAAATGCCGAATCCATCACGCATCAAATCAACACCACATCTCTCCATTGAATCATACTCTGCCATTGAGATTTGTACAAGTTCCATTTTAACAAGCCATCTTTCTAATCCACTAAATCTCCGCATATAACCATAAATATCCACTGTATTGTATATTTGTCCTCGAAGACGGACTCTAAGTACTCGTCCATCAACAACAAATACCGCATTGGCAGCTCCCTTACCTACCAACTTAGTCTCCATGTTATGACACAGCCTCGAAATTATTTGAATCTATTTATTGTAAAGAAATTATATCTTTATGCACCTCGATATAGGAATTTTTTCCTAATCGTTGCATGATTTGTTTTTTGCGGTCCTCATTTAAGTTTGTGAACCGATGGAACATGTTGAGTTCAATGAACGGTCTTTTGATAGATGGCATAAGATCCGAAAGACCCCCGATTGAGTTCGATTTCGGATTTAGTCCCAACCAGTGTAGTTCCTTGTCGTAAAGATAATTTTGAACAGAGTACATTCTTCTGTACTGATGTTCATTCAATGGGATCACCTTAAAGAACGACCCATCGATGTTGCTACCAATGATTTCATATCCAAGATCAGAATCGCTTGGGAAAGTATCCACCATGGAGAATAACGACCTATCTCTAGCAATGGAAATCATCTTGGTGCAGTATCCATTAGATCGGAACACCGAGCGACGCAATAGCTTAAGACCCTTCAACGAGCTACCATCGTATGGATCGTATTGTAATAGATGGAAAATCGAATCCTCGTCAGCCACCAGAATAAACAGATTACCATCGTGAACAAGGAAATCCGTAGCTGTGAGATCGACCTTCAATTCGTCTTTGCCCAGATGAAGCATTCGGTATGGAGCGGCATCAAAACCACTCAATGAGACACTTTGATAGCAATCACCGACCAGAACCAGGTTCTTGAAAGTCTTGACTTCTTTAGAATAGATAGAAGTATCAGTGAAAGCCACGGGAGCAATATTATCGTCTTTCTGAAGCGTGCGAACCAATAATCTTTGTCCCTGAATTGTTGCAAATCGACCACTAAGATCACTAATAGCCAACACAGGACCTCTATTGGTCTCTGAGGTCATCAATTTGAGTCTGTTCTTTGCTTCTGGGCGTCCTGGTTCAGGCACGATATCAATAATCTCAAAAATTCTCCAAGATCCATGTGTAGCCAGATCTTCGTTTCTATATTGCGCGGTTCCAATGATCACTACGTTCTTCGTAGAAGCCAGAGTTTCTGAAACTTTCAATTCGGTGGCCTTGATCGATGTCACCATTTCATTCTCCTCTAACTCGAAACTATCAATGATGGTCCAATTGGCAGGGGAAACAAGATGAACTGTTCCTTTCACTGTGCATCCCTTCAGCGTTCTATCCTCGCGTAATCCTGTCAACGGCTCTCCATCTTCATCAACTGCCTTATAAGGTGCTTCCTCTAACGTAGAAATGATGAATGTGTTGGAAAGAGCATGATAATCGATCTTATTAATGGTTTTTCCATCAATCTTATACTTTGCAATAGGAAGTCTGTTAGAGAAGTCATATGCCGTATCCAATTGACATATACGACATGCTTTTGTCTCATCAATGGAAATAAGTCCATTTGAGCATTTGTCTGAATTGAAATCAGCAAAATATAGAGCAGACCGTTTGGTGAACTGCAAAAGACGAGGAATGCTATTATTCTCCTTCAAAATCACAAATGCACTGGCACCTGTCACAAGAACTGCGCGATAGCCTTGGAAGTTGTCGATACTAATCAAATACCTTTCGATCTTGGTAGCATGAGCATATGCATTGTCAGGAGCACCAACAACAGGGAATTGGCACATCTCATTGACTTTTTGTAGCTTATAAGCTCTTTCAACAGGATCAAAGAAAGTTTGATAAATAAACACTTCTCCACCAAAGGTTAATGCGACCAGGTAATCCTTGAAGTTTGATTGTGTTCCCAGCTTACAAAACATGATTTGTTTGATGATTGGATCCACATCTGCCTCATAATTAGCATCCATCTTGTTGAGACTGAGAAAAGCTGGAAATTTATGAATGTCAGTAAACTCAAATACCTTTTCTTTGTGGTCTTTCTGGAACACCAATAATCTATTATCGGCAGTAGTAAGCCAGAACAAAATCTCGGTACTGAAGTTCTCGGTTTCCAGGACAGGTTCACCCTCGTGATCTCGCTTTGTAGAACCGTTTCCAACATGATTTAATAAAGTGGAATCGCCAATCCATCCGTTGGTAAAAATAAGATAGTTTAACAAAGCCGGAAGATCCAATTTTTCCAACTTTCCATCTTTATACTCCAAAATATCAAGTTCTCCACTTTTGGTGATAACGATAATATTGTTGCCCCAAATACAAGTGGAATTGATCTCGTAATCGTATTCTAAAGAGACAAGTTCCGCAAATTTGAAAGAGAAAACGGTCACCTTGTAAGGAGCCACTTGAACAATATGATTTTCTGCCTCTGTAGCAATGGTTCCGAATTGAAGACTGGATTGTTTGTTATTGAAGTCCTTGGAAAATAAGTTCTTGTAATTCTTTCTCACTTGAAAAACGTCAGTTTTCAAGTTGGTGAAATCGGTTGTTATAAGATACACGGTCTGGCCATCTCTATTGGCCAAAGTCCAAACTTTGTCGACATTGGAAAACTTGAGAGTCGATTTCACAATTGGCTTGATGGTTGGTGAGTAGACACAGATGGACGAATTCTGCTCGATTCCACAAGATCCTGCGATCACATCTTCATTATAGTTTGGATTAGGAAGACCCATAATTTTTGCCTGAGTAGAAACTTTAGCGAGAGTGAAGTCATTCAATGGCCCACAGTTCAATATACTATCCATCTTTTTGAATTGTGAATTGGCCAGCGAACTTGTATAGTTTTTAACATCTTCATCATCATATAGCCAATCGTCGTCGTCCTTGGACTCCTTCTTAGTTCCATTAGAAACAGGCTCTGGGGGAAGCACTCCGTCCTTGCTTCCAACTCTGACAAGGGTGGAATCTCCACCTTGACAACAGACGAAAAACAGATCTAAGGGCGCGATCCGCGTAATCATGATCGGATGGTTGAGTTCAAGTCCTTTATAATTTTGGGACTCAATTTTCTGCATGCCATTGAGCGTGGAGTTACCACCAATCTGTTCAAAAGTAAGCTGAAAGAAAGCACCAGTTTCGGTGATCACCAGGACTTGGTCATCTTTCACCAACTCGGCACGGGAATTTTCTAGTTTCAGATTCAGCGAGGACTGGTCTTTCAATTTGAAGTTTGAAGTGTCAGGGAAATAATCGTTGGTGTAGATTCCTCTAACAGATCCTAACGAATTCACATGAATAATTTCATTCGACCCAACTAGAAGAAAACCATTTGTTGGACTTTCCAAAGGCTGAATGTAATCAAGATCATAAGGAAGATTTGTCAATTCCATGATTGTAGAGGCCTTTTTCTTCTCCAAGTCTAGTGACAAAACAATCACTTTTAAATTGTCTTTGGTCTTCAACAAATGACCTGCCCACGATGGAGCTTCTGGAGCATATAAAATCGCAACCGTTGGATCTCTATACGAATGCAGGAATTGAAAGTCGACAATATTGCGAATATCGGAATGAAGAGAGGTGGAATTCATCATAAAGCTTTGATTGAACAGCCTCTTTCGTCTTTTAGGATCCTTTTCATCTTCTGGCATATCTTTAATCTCCTCATCATCTAAAAACTCCTTTTGAAACGGAAGAAAAGTGAACAGTTCGTTCACACGTAAACATGTACACCAACCATTAGGATCTGTTCTATGAGAAACAACAGATTTCTCGAGATTTTGCACTGTCAGAGTTTCCAATGCAGTATCATAATAATGTAAACTGACAGTTGAAATAGCATTCGATTGGACATCCCATTTGATCAGTGAAAGCTTGGCCAATTTGGTTGAAATTATCAAATAATCCAGATTCTCATTCTCGTTCGACCGCACCTTGTCAATGTTTATTATCTGTCCATTTAATCTGTATTCGGCCACCAATGACAACCGATATTGTTGTTCTCTAATCAAATTGGTCAACATTCCGTCACCTAGGAACGATTCAGATCCACCCAGCATTTGGTCCATAGCATCTTCGGCCTCCTCGTCGTCACCGTCCTGCAGCTCAAACTCGATCACCTCGAAGATTTGCAGCACATTTCCTTTGGAAACCGCAAGATTGTGACTTGTGGAAGAAACAAAATTGCAATATGAGCTACACAAACACGTCGTTGGATCGACGAACTGGTGATATGTATTCATTCTTCAACAAGAGAAAAAATAAATAAAAAATAATTTGGTAGGTATATATATATTAGTTCACTTTCTCTGATTTCCATCCATAAGTGTTTGCCAATCTCTTCTGAAGATGCTCACCGGCAGTTAAAGAAACACCATGCTTAGCCAATTGATACGCAGCTCCTCTTCCTGAGATGGACGAGACCGCCTTTGAAGGAACAGGCTCCAACAAGGTATCATCAGAAGGATGAACGAACATCACAATCGAATACCGCGATCTACCTTCCAACAATAACTTGCGAGGGAAGCGCACTCTATGGACAGTGCTTCTCAACAGCCCGTTGGTCCAATAACACAACTGGTCTGCAATGTTGACAATCAAAGGAGGAGCTTGACCTAGTTTTTGGAACTTGTCCGATGCACCAACAAATGGGACCTGCTCCCATTTGCGACTCACAGGTGATAAAATCTCCAATCCATCCTCATCCTGACGTTGTAAAAGCAATGTCACACATCCATAATCGGTATGGGCACCTGCCACATTGACAGCTCCACAGGCTTCGATTTCCTCCTCAGTCATTCCTTTCTTGGCTAGACATGGATAGTGCAAGAACCGGAATGTCGAGCCACTGTGCTTGGTTGGATCATGACGAGTGGTAAACCAGTCATTTCCACCTTCGGACTCGTCAATCTCCAATCCCATGGCCATTAGTTGCAACATATTATACAGAGTTTCTCTCAATCTGATGAGTGCTGTCTTAATAATTTGTTTGTTTTCAGGCTTTTGGAAGATCTCAGGAACCTCACAGGTCAACTCACCATTAGCCATATCAAGGTGAGAAAAATTAAAGGCTTCCTTAGGATCACCAATAGGCTTGTCAAGATTGTCCTCTTCCAGATTTTCAACTCCAGGTCCAGTGTAACCCTGATTAGATCTATCGATCAAGAATTTCTGTTTCTCCTCGGAGGGAAGCTCAAAAAAGCTCTTTGAAAGACTAAACAGTTGATCGACCTCCTCTTGGGTCAAACCATGACCCTCGATCATCAAAAAGCCCTGTGTCGAAGCAGCATGAAGTAGCTTGGCCGCAGTGGTTTGGTTGATCTCAGAAATATCGACTATTTCCAATGGATTCTCAACGATTGGCTGCATTTTTAAGAAAAAAATATTTTACAAGGGTACAGTTCTAAAATGAACACTCAAGATTTATATATTAAAAATATATATCCTCAGACTGCTTATTTCTTGGCAGCCTTTTGAGCAGCCTTGGTGACCTTACCGGCACCAGCAGCAGCCTTCTCGACGGACTTGATGACACCAACAGCGACAGTTTGTCTCATGTCTCTGACGGCGAATCTTCCCAAAGGTG